>JARFJB010001889.1:1482500-1516530 GCA_036346205.1 Vesta saturnalis | reverse complement strand
TTTAAAGAAACTACTTTAAATTTTGCCGCAACCTAAGGAATATTAAAAAATTTAAACTGTTTTCTTTTTTATTAATTTTCATGATTGAATTATTTTTGCAAATAATACAATATGAAGCGAATTAATTTGGATTTATATATAGATGACTAAAGAGGAAAAAAGAAAAAAGAAACTTTCTGGATACGGAAACTTATTAAACAAACAGAAACGAGAAGAAAACTTGAAAAAACTAATGCAAAAATAACAACGTTTACGTAAACTGTATTGTAAATTTGTGGTTTGTTTAAGTTCGTTAAAAGGAAATAGCATCAGGAATTAAATTGGTTGTTTTAAGAAATTTAATATACGTATTTGCATCGCCGTTGAAACTAATTTATTTCATAAATATAGCAGCGCATTGAATAATTCTAAGTAAATCATAGCTGACCAATTTATATTTGGATTAAGTTCTTAGTGAGGAAAATTATGGAAGATTCAATTGATAGTAAATGCTTGCTAATGGAAGTGGTGAAAGATGACGTGATCTTGTGGGAAAAAGGAGGTTTTGTTTTCAATTATTTAGTTGAGTCGGAATTACGCTGTAGTGAACAGTTGGAAGTAAGAGATGTAGGCACCGGGTTACTGAAGTTATCGAGCGTGGATACCTGTCCCTTCATTAGCGTGGATTAAAAGAAAGCATTCTTCAACCCTGGGAAGCTTGGTTTTTGTATTGACGTTTTAGTTAGATTTTTCGAAAAAAGATTAAGTGTAGGATTATACTATCTTATTATTGTTTTGGGTAGAATTGTGTGTATCGACTAAGCAATGCTAGTTTTCCTTTGTTTTGTGCACCTTAAGGTACTCACAGCTTGTTCAGACAGTTAGCTGCTGTATATAAACTGATTTAATAAAATTTTGTGTATATAAAAGTCAAGGAACGTAGTATAAATAAACTCAGGTGAAGCAAATACTAAGTCACCTGGTTGTGGTTTGAACTTTTTGGTGTTAAGATTGCAAATTTAGGTTAAACGAGACAATTAGTTGGGATGAGGTGAAAAACTCAAAGCTGCAATACTGTACCGTACTGAAAGAAATTGGAGGTCTAATTGTATTTTCCGGCAATCATTAAGGGTTAATAAAGTGGAAATTTGATCCCCCATGCTGTGAGTTAGGATGAAAAGGTTAGTGCAGAAACTGTGACCATTCAAGGTAATAACTTTTTCTGATTTGTGGATTGAGTAAATTTGTAAAACTGTTTGATTACGTTTTCCCTGTTTTTAGTATCTTAAATAGAGGCCGTCAGGCGATCGTATAATTACTGAAAGCGCATCCATTCTGCTTCTGACTTTCATGTGATTGTATTATATTATTGTCATTTCTTTTGCATTGGGTGTTTATATTTACATTGTAAAGTTTAACAAATTTCAATTTAAGGTACAGTTCATTAAAATTAAGGTATACAGTTGATTTATTACCTGAATTCTGAACCTTACAAGCTTCTTCCTGGCGCTTACACATAACAATTAAAATTTTATGTAAGAAAGGTTGCACTTTACTTCCTTTAGTAAGGGAACTTATAGGTGGGTTAGTTTAAAAAAATTGTACACATACTTTGATTATTTATTTTTTTATCATTATTATTACAATATAGATACCGTATTACAGAATTTTTAGTGTGTTATTTCAATTTTACATGTAACTTTCGGCTTACCTCACAGCGTTATCATTATGTATGAATCACATAAATTTAGAAGTTAAAATATTTTGATTTTGTTCATGTTACTAATCGGCCTATTTTTATGATAATTCTTGATTTAAACCACTTTACAGCTCCAACGTTCATTTTTTTTGCTGTGGAATACTCGCATTTAGGTGTTTCGAGCCCGATATTTTCGATTATAAACCAACTGAGGCCTTTTAATTTATGACTTTGTATTACGAACTATCCTACTAACAAAATTAATAACACGCCCACCCCTTTTACCATTGAGTTACCGGCACCCCCTCTCTTATCTGTTACTTCCGATTCTACTGCCATTTTCGCCCGTAACAACTATTGAATCACTTGACAAAGGTGAAAACTTTGCGGTAACACCAAAAGTAATACCATTTGAAGGTATAATTTCTAATATTGAGAGTTCTATTTAATCTTTATCTATTGAAGATGCAAATGTACTTAGACATGAACCACTAAAAATATTGCACAAATAAATTACTCTTCGGTCAATAAAGATTACAAAACATTTAAGATAACCTAAACATGGTTTAGATCCATTATTAGCTTCTGGAGAATATTAGTTAGCCCGTGGAAAAGTGTGCAATGGAACCGCAAAATGTATTTTTGGCACTAGACGTAAAGCACATATAAGATTTAGATTAAATCAACCAGAGAAGTCTGGTTAACATTCAATTTTATAATAGGGAAATGTTATCAAGGTAAAGGCATTATGTTCCTCTACAGCGAGAAGCTATTGAAATATATAACATCCATTCTTAAACCTCGAAGTAAATGCTTTACCAGTTAAGTATGTTATCACAGCATTACGTTTATTTAACATAGTGTATATAGTTAAAATTAATGATAAGTTAAACATCACATTATGTTTTCACCGAAAAATATTTTTCATTGAAAGTATTCGTTCGTTAAAGAGTGTTCTGATTTATCATTTTCAATTGAAAGATAATGGCAATAGTGTATTGTAGTGACAATTACCCTTGATTTGAATGATGTATTGAAAGAAAAGTAGTGTTGGGTCTGCAAACATTTTGTAGAAAAATTTAGTAGCCAAAAGGATTTTTGAAAAACTGTTATTTCTATCAGTAAACCAGAAACGATAGTTTGCAAGTACGACCAGAATTACCAGCAAAAATACTTTCTGGATGTATGATACACACTTTCTTTTAGCTGTCGTTATTAATTTATTAAGAATGATTTTCAATTGTGATGATAGCATTCAACATCAAAGTGTCAAACAGGTGTAGCATGCATGACAGCTGTTAGCGATTTTGTATAAAAAACGTCAGTAGTGACAAACTAAAACGCTTTGTGGGCCTAGCCAGACACACTATATCTAAATATGTATTAATGCGACAATCAACGAGACCTTTTCTAAAATTTCGTTCTATAAGGCCACAATTCAAAGTGACACCCTACAAACGTTTATTCACATCTTACAAGCATTCTATAAAAAACTAAAATGAAGTGAGAAAATACTAGACGTTTTATTTTTTAAAACTATTTAATTAATTTCATATCAAAGTTTAATGTTTAAACACGTATTTATTAGGCTTATGGTATGTACGTACATTTTCAGGTTACCAAGGAAACTGTTCGGTCGATAAAACCTTTTTCATTGAAAAGTTTATTTTACATGTTTACAATGAAGCACTTCTTACACAATTTAAAATGATCTTCAATTATGATAATAAAAACAGGTAGTTTCCTTATATTAAGGAAAATAATAAAACAAAATATTTATTATAATCAAGTAAGTTTAACTTGGCATACTGAAAAAAAACCACACTTCTTTTATACTTGGTGCAACCTCTTGTGAAATACGTTCATAAAGAGAAGAGGCATCGTCTTAAAAACAATAATGAATATGTGACATAGAAGATAACAAACAATTAAATGCAGACGCCAACTTGAAAGAAATTCCACAGCCTTGCCAAAAATATCATAAATACAGTTTACTTATTTAATTAACTTTTTAATGCTTACATGGTTTCGTGTCAAAACATTTTATAAAGAAAAGGACACACACACACATGCACGCGCACACATACACACACGCACAGTACACACACGCACACCACACGCACACGACACGCACACGCACGCACACGCACACGCACACGCACACGCACACGCGCACACACACACGCACACACGCACACACACGCACACCACACGACACACCACGAACGCACGCATAAACGCACGAACGCGTGCGCGCGCACGCACACACACACACACGCTCACACGCTCAAACGCTCACACGCTCGCGCGCTCGCGCGCTCACGCGCTCACGCGCTCACGCGGTCACGCGCTCACGCGCTCACGCTCACACGCGCTCACGCGCGCACGCGCAAGCGCAAGCGCGCGCGCCTACGCACACGCGCGCACGCGCACGCGCACGCCCACGCCCACGCGCACGCCCACGCACGCACGCACGCACGCACGCACGAACGCACGCACGCACGCACACACGCACGCACGCACGCACACGCACGCTCACACACGCACACGCACACGCACACGCACACGCACACACGCACACACGCACGCACGCACGCACACACGCACACACGCACGCACGCACGCACGCACGCACGCACGCACGCACGCTCGCTCGCACGCACGCACGCACGCACGCACGCACGCAATTTGCCAATTCTCATATAGTTCATTATAAATCTTTCCAAATATTTTTATGTATTTATTTAATATTTAAGACTTGCAAATAATTATCATAATTATTTGTTCACTTTAATTACTTTCATTAATTTTTATTATCCGGCCAACGACTTGCCTGTTTATATTAAAAGACGGTACAAACTTGGAAAATTTAGAACATTCCGCGAGCATGTACTCGATTTTGCCTTCATTCAGTACACTATATTCTATTTTTGAACATCAATTACCTTAATTATGACAAAAGTGATGTACATCTAAATATATTCTTTCAACGGGTCAGATTGCCGTTAAATGTGTAATTGCTAATTTATTATTTTATCTTGACAACCGCTTTGCCGGCGTCTATTAAAGAACTTAACAAAATACGTAATCTTAAAGCGGTGCCTGAAAAATCAGTTTCCCAGAAACGTAATAAACCAGATAGTATTTAAAACTGTTTACCAGAAATTTTATAGCTTACATTGGGTAAAAATTAAGGGGTGCATTCTGTCAGTATATGCAGAAATCGTGTTTCTCACAAATACTTCGGCTTTCGTTTTTTTTTAAATCTTTTGTGATGTATCAACCCTGGCTGTAAATTTTCTTATTTTAACTATTTGTGTTTAGCTCTGCGTGGACAGGTGTAATACTACAATGTACCTAATTGTGGAAAACATACGGAAACTCGGATTATACTAATTGGCAATTTTATTAAAATTATCATAAAACTAATAAGAAAGTGGCATAAGATAATAAATACACCTGCATTTAAAATAAAAACATACATACTGGATGTTACAATTCCTGGCAGTGACGCACCACACTATAGAAGGCGAAAGCTACGGCGGTACCTTTGATGGTTTGAGGTACAAATTACATGACCTTGCGCCATTTTTTAAGTGTGTATCGAAGCATAATCAATGGATATTGTCAATATCATGATGACTTGAAATTATATATGTTAATTATGATACCTGTTCGCAAAGAATAACACAAATATCAAAATAAGATTGTTCAAAGTTTGACGTTGACAGATGAATAATACTTATATGGCGTTTATGTTTTAGCGCAAAGACTAGCCTTCCCCTCTGTATTAATTAGGTGCTCTGTTCTCTGTGCTACACTAGAATTAAATTTTTGGTTTTACGTTTCTAATTTTTGTGTTTAATTTGCATAAACGAATAATACACTTTATGTGTAGCCATTAATGCGAATTATATTACAATCCAAAATTATAAACAGATTCACAATTATTCTCTTTTTTTATTTGTATAATAAATACAATTAATTTAGTATTAATAATTAATTAACCTGCATCTTTGTTATTTTATTTATTAACACATTTACTATTCCATTTCGTTATATCTTTTACTAATATCTACGTTTCATTCCATGTGTTTACCACGCTGTTTTAATTACTTATAAGGTAACAGTACATTTGAAACAAAAGCGACTAACACCTACAAAAGGGCATTTGTCAGCAAATTGTTAGTCTACCTACTCATGTACCATGAGTACATAAGTATCTCTTATAATGCATAAATTATAATTATATTTTTTGTCGATTTTCCCTGTTTTTGTAATCCGCACCATAAATAAAGGCAGCATTTTTAAAATAAAGTATTAGACACCGACTGTATTTAAGTTATTGTACACGTACAGTACCTACAGGGACAGTGCATATACAGGGTGAATCTTATCTAATCCGCCAAAATTAAAGAAGTACTAGAACTCCTCATTCTAAGCAAAAAAGTTCATATGTACATAGGTCCGGAAATGCTTCGTTTCCGAGATACAGGGTGTCAAAGTTGAAAAAAAAATCGCGTTTTCTTCAATATCTTTCGACTGTTTCGAAATAAATTTAGTTGTGGTTTCTAGAGGGCGCCAGCGGCAACCATTTCGACCACTTTAAATCTTTGCAACTTTTTGTGCTACACTGTATGCCATTTTGGACTAAAAAAATCGATTCTCCTGTTTTTCTGCTACAAAAGGTATATCTTAGTGAAGTCGCTAGAGCAACCCTTTCCGAGAAAAATCCAACATTAAAAAAGAAAAAGAAAAAACTAATATTAAAAGTATACATGTTGTATGTCTAGGCATTCTATCGTATTTAATTATGGATTTTTTATTAAAATTTTATTATCAATGAACGCAAAGAGACAGATAAGTACATAAGTAAACAAGTAAGTTACTTAGTAACAATTAAAAATTCCTATTGATAAACCTGTCAAAAAAATACCCTCCGAAAATGTGTATGCATCATGAGTTTTAAAAGCGTTTTTCTCGGAAAGGGTTGCTCCTAGCGACATCACTAAGATATACCTTTTTTTAGAAGAAAAGATAGGAGAATCGATTTTTCTAGTCCAAAATGGCATACAGTGTAGCACAAAAAAGTTGCAAAGATTTAAAGTGGTCGAAATGGTTGCCGCTGGCGCCCTCTAGAAACGACAACCAAATGGACCACAAATTTGAATTTGTCATCCCAAAAAAACCCCGTATACGAAATTTCATGAAACTATTTCGAAACAGTCGAAAGATATTGAAGAAAACGCGATTTTTTTTTCAACTTTGACACCCTGTATCTCGGAAACGAAGCATTTCCGGACCCATATACATATGAACTTTTTTGCTTAGAATGATGAGTTCTAGCACGCCTTTAATTTTGGCGGATTAGATAAGATTCACCCTGTATAAACGACTTTGTAGTGTCACTTTGCATTTTTTAAGTACATAGGTATCTTAGAGTGGTCTGGTCCTACCGTTTTCAGTATTTGCAATAATGGGAGTTATTACGGTGCCCGCAAAGAGACGTGGTGCTATGTATTACACGTGTCTTGCACAAGATGGATTTCTTTATAGAAAAAATAAAACCAACAACGGGAAAACGTATTTAGTACGTATTGAAAATGATTGTCTCGCCAAGGCATGTTGCAATGAACTTCAATTCATAAAAACCGGCGACGGGCATAACCATCTACCCGATGTGGAAAAGAAAGATTCTTTATTACTTAGAAATTCAATGATGAATGCTGCTGCTGCGACTAGCGAAGACGTAAAGTCTATATTTATAAGACATACTGCAAGGTATGTACAACGAAACCATTTTCTTTTTTTCGAATATTCTAATACTTTTATCTAAATTCCAATAAAAAGGAACAGTCCAAATAAAACGTATATTACAAATACTTCGAATAAAGTGAATACAAAGAATGTTTCGAATACAACAAACCTAGTTTAGCTAATGGAGTAGTGAATTGTTTTTTTCCGATATGTTTAATACCTTAGTCGATTTTTGTACCGCTGCAACCGATTTGCTGCGATTTCGAAAGCAATGAGACGTGAGCGTCTGAGAACACAACCGCCAATGCTGCAATCATTGGAAGAATATGGACAGCTTTGTGAGGAAAGTGAAAAATATGGAAAGATAGCAGGGCAGCCTTTTTGCAGAGGGATGGTGGGAGAAGGCGATATGGTGGCTGTTATATTTGTAGCCAAAGGTTTAAGATCTCTGTTGGCTAATGCCAAGGATATTCACATAGATGGAACTTTTAAAGTACGTCCTCGACATCCTCAAAGCGTTCATGGTTATCCACTATGGTTATGTAAGTTGATATTTATTTCTGTTTAATAATTCATTAACTAATCGTATTTTAAGGCATTCCATGTGCATTTGCATTAATGCGATCTAGAAAAAGTGCAGCTTACGATAACGTTTTTGGAAAAATAAAAAATATTGTACCGGAACTCAAGCCACAGTTGATCATAACGGATTTCGAAGTATCCTTAGTAAGTTCACTAAACAAGAATTTTCCTGAAACACGAAAGACCGGATGTTTGTTTCATTATTGTCAGGCGCTTCTAAGGAAAGCATTAGGCATGAGCAGGTTCTTAAAACAAAACAAGGACGGTAAAAGAGCATTGAAACTTTTGATGGCAATACCATTTTTGCCTCCAAATTTCATCCTGACAAGCGTTGCTCACATAAGGACTTTCTTGGCACAAAAAAATTTGACAGAGGATTTTGCAACCCTCTTGAGGTAAGCTATAGGTGCAACTTTTCAATTTTGATTATCCTAAACTTTGTGCATTATAGTTATCACCGAAGCCAATGGTTGAATAAGGTCGGAATAGATTCCTTGTCGGTTTATAAACGGGCCAGAAGAACGAATAACGACAGTGAATCTTTTCATGCAACGTTACTACGCATAATAAGGGTGAGAGGTCCCAATGTCTGGGAATTTACCGGTGAGTAGGTACAATTCAGTTTAATTTATGCTTATGTGTACTTATATGTGCCATAATCCTCATTAACATATTTCTTTACCATTGTCAGAACGTTTACAAGAGATCATTGTTTCCACTGCTAGCGAGCTTCAGGCTTTTGTGGACGAAGGATTGCAGATTCGAGCCATACGTAAACGAAAGTACAGGCTGAATGATGCCAGAATAAAAAGAGCGATCGAAGAGTTTGATGCAAATAATGAGGTGGGAAGACTTTTAAATGCAGTACAATATAGCGTTGAACGAATTTTTCAAAGCGCTTTTTCCGTAGAAGAAAAGGAAGATATTGAAAATCACCAAGAGGACGAGGAGTTTGTACTGGTTCCTTTATCAAGCGATGTTCCGCAAACATTCAGTATTGGTAGGTTATTTTTATGTATTATTAGTTGTGGACGATTTTATTACCGTCTCTTTCTACTTAGAGTCCAACATAAGCCACACTACCAACAGTGTAATTATTATTAGCTTAATTAATTATTTTGATTGCTGTCACCAATAACGATATAATAATATTATTCAATTTGCAGACAACAATGATTCTAACGAGGAAGAAGCTGCTGTTGAAGACGAAATTCCGCCGTCAAATCAAGACGAACCTAGCGTTATCTGTTTGTATGACATGCCAAACAGATACACCGACCACGGTTTTACTTACTACCATGTAAATACTTTGGACTCTGCGATGAATGTTGTTCAACCTGGCAGAATTTAAATGAAATTCCAGCTACTGAAGAGGACGTCGCCTATGATAAGGCAGTTGATCATTCCATCTGTCCTATTGACCGAATTAAAGTTGAGCAATATGTGCGAGTAGTACTAACATAATTGACTCTTCTTGTATTTATCGCTGTCAGGTGTTTATTTATATGTTAGTCTTCTTTGTGTTAAATATTTCACTATACATTTTTTTATATTACGTTATTATGAATTAGTTCATCTTTTGATTGTCTATTTTCTAAATATTTTTTAAAGTTTTTTTGACAAAAATTGTGTAGGGATCGGAAAAGAGAGAACTTTATTACTTCCTATAAACGTGACTATTAAACAAAAAATGAATCGAATCAATCTAAGATAAACTTTTAGTGTACGTACGGCACCAATTTCTCAAATCATTTTCCAAAAAAAAAAAAAAACATCTATTACAAATTTAACGGCAATCTGACTCGTTGAAAGAATATATTTAGATGTACATCACTTTTGTCATAATTAAGGTAATTGATGTTCGAAAATAGAATATAGTGTACTGAATGAAGGCAAAATAGAGTACATGCTCGCGGAATGTTCTAAATTTTCCAAGTTTGTACCGTCTTTTAATATAAACGGTCAAGTCGTTGGCCAGATAATAAAAATTAATGAACGTAATTAAAGTGAACAAATAATTATGATAATTACTTGCAAGTATTAAATATTAAATAAATACATAAAAATATTTGGAAAGATTTATAATGAACGTTATGAGAATTGGCAAAGATAGATGTAAACCGATTTACTTAATAATATATCTGCGATATGATCATTAAGACGTTTCGATGTTGTGTTGACTTTCGGCGATGTGATCAATTTCAATTTTCGGTATTATGTCCAATGTAAGAATTTCTGCAAAAAAGAGGCTGTCGTCGTTTTAGAGAAAGTTGAGACTTCGGCATCGATATCCGATTTCTGATCTATGCAGCGTCAATATTTGCTATTCGACGTTGTGTCCACATTCGGCAATATGTCCAACTGCTCATTTCGGCGTTGTGTCCTTTTTCGGCGTTGTGTCCAAGGACTCATTTCGGCGTTGTGTCCAGTTTCGGCGATTTGTCCAACAATTCGATTCGACATTGTGTCCATTCGGCGTTGTGTCCAGTTTCGGCGATGTGTCCAACAATTCAATTCGACGTTGTGTCCAAGTTTCGGCGTTGTGTCCATTCGGCGTTGTGTGCATTCGGCGTTGTGTCCATTCGGCGAAGTGTCCAGGTCCGATATGGACGATAGGTTATATAAGGTATATTGAATAAAAATTATCGTAAACAATAAAAATGAGAAAATTTCATTGTCAATGTAAGAAAAAGTTAAATTGTATATTTTGTTAAAATTATTTTAATTTGTATTTAGTGTTTTGATAGGCGACAGCATTGTTATCGGGTTTATCTAGTAACTACTTTACCGTTATTTTGTGAAATATGAGGAAATTAACCTAACGTGAAAGAATTGAAATCCTGTGCATGCTTGGTTTCGGAGATGGGTAGCGCACTCAAGAAGTTGCGTTAGTTAATGCAATTCATCCTGATCGATCGTCCATTAGCCAAAGTATGGTAAGCAGAGTTGAGGCGAAATTTCGGGAATTTGGACATATTCGGGAAATGAGAAAATCTCGCCGAAAGTCGATACGCGAAAAGATAAGTTGAACAATGTGTTAGCAGGTCAAGATAATTCTAATACCACTATTACGGACATGGCTAATAATATTAGTGTGCGCGATCTACTGTGCATAAAGTGTTGAAAAGGGAGAAGTTCCATCCTACAAGATATCTTACTTCACGAGCTATCGGAAGATAATTTTGATCGGCTAAATGAATTTTGTGAACAAATGCAACAATTACTCTATGGTAACGCCAATTGTCGTTATTGAACAACCGAAAATCCTCATTGATTCACTGAATATCGCACCCAAAACCCTCAAAAATTAAACGTTTGGTGCGGCACAGTTAGCGGAAGTGTTATAGGTCCATACGCCTTCGAGGATGCTCTGACTTGTGCGAGATATTTAGACTTTCTTCCAAATGGCCTCATCCCCGCTCTAACAACGTTATATACGGATTTAGAAAAGCCTCTTTTTTCAACAAGATGGATCGCCGCCCCAGTACGCTTTACCTGTTTTTCCAAATCGTTGGACAAATAGAAAGGGACAATTGAGTGAGGGTGTCCCATTTAAAAATATCTATATTTGGTTCACCCTGTATAAATGAAACACCCCGTATAACCTAAAATAATTTTAAAATATGCGTCTTAGTTCTTTCTAAGACGCTTCAAAATGTTGTGCTCCTATTCCATCAAATAAGGGACGCGGGCGCAAGTTTGGGACACCATGTATCAACATCATCCATATGTACCTTGCCGTACGTAAAAAGATGTACCCTTTCTAATTCTGCAATAAAAAATGAGGGTTAACATTTACAAAAAATGACGATGACGTCATATCTTTTTCTTGACACACCCTGTATATTTCACTTTTACGTAAAAAAATTCTAAATTAAAAATAAAAATCGACGGGTCCGAGCGTTTTCTTCTTAAACTCCCATTTTAATTGAATTTAACTTTACGAACGCACTGTATAATCTGTGTCACCAAAGAAAAGTGTAGAAAGCGACCATACGAAATTGTCTAGTGCATAATTGCAGATTTATTGATTTAATGTAACAGGCAATTTGTTTACCCATGGTGGTAAATTAGTCTGCTCTGAGTACGAAATAAAACCATTTGCGTATATAATGTATATAACTCGGAAATAGTACTCGGTCTAACTGGTTAAGCGTCGGTTTAAATCCGAATAAGGGGTGGTCAGAGTATTTCAAAATTAGGTGGATTATTTGATGTCCCAAACTACTAATTCTACCCAATAGTGAACGCAATTGGTCCATTTGTTCAAAAATAACTAAAAAACTGCTTTTTATTGTATTACTATTTTCGATATTTAAAAATAATGTTCAAGATATGCATACATAATTTGACATTTAAACATTTCATTATATGGAGGGGTTGATCTGACCATTTTTATTTCATTTTGCTTCTTCAAAGAAAAGTATATTTTCCGCACGCTCATAGAAAAATTAAGTTCTGTAAAATAACACAAAATTCTTGAATTTTTAGTTTAGTCTTAATACGCTCGTAGAACAAAAAAGTTCCCAAACGTGCGTAAAGGGCCTTTTTCGCACCCCACTGCTTCACCGAACTCCGCTTTGCATCGTTCGGTACTTGTTAAAAATATAAATGTAACTGTGTAAATTAAATGCTACTTTTTTTACTTGGGAGCGAATTTTAGCGTTGACTATACTTCATATTTGCCTTCTCCCGAGGTATGCTTCTGCTGATTTATCTGAAGCCTAAACCAGGGTTTAAGCTGCTGTCAATCAACCATCTGTCTTACGAATAAATGTGCCATAGTATTGTTGGTGTAATGTTGTACACATTCTATTGATGAAATATTGTGTGAAATAAATGAAACGAAAATTATTAGTTCTGTATCATTTCTAATAGTATATTATTCAACAAGCATATAATGATGGCTGTTATTCACGCGGATGATGTTTATGGCACCAGCCGTAGGCGAGTGTTATAATGATGGCTGTTATTCACGCGGATGATTTTATGGCACCAGCCGTAGGCGAGTGTTACAAATCATCCAAGTGAATAACAGCCATTATATGCGAGTAGTATACTATACTTTGTCCTCGACTACCAAATAATTTGAGCTACAAGTACTTCATATCTTTTCTGTATTTTTAAATAACTAACATTGAATTAATAACATTGAAACAAAATATTGAATTTCTCTCTAACTAGTAAGAAATATTATTTGTTAACATTAATATTAATGTTTGTATTTACGCAGTGTATTAAGTAGGAATCGAACTTAAATCTACATTAATATTTTGGTTATTTGTAGATAATATGGTCGCATAGTTCGTACGTTTGACAAGAAGGATTTTGTTGATTTCCATCCACCAAGTCTCTTCAATGCAGTTATATCACCGCCTGCGTCTACAAGTATAGTCGCAGAATATCCACGAAAACTGTGACTAGTGTATTTTTCTGGGTTGGGTAATTGTAGAAAGATTACTATTTGTTTCGCCGTTTGTGTAAGCTTGTTAACACTTATCCTTTATGAGGTGCATTTGCCATTTTGATAGTTTAGAAAGAAGATATTAAATTTAACAGAAGTTGAACGAAGGCTGATGTACTTTTTGCAAATTTGGTAAAATTTATCAGTGATTGTAAATTTTCGGGTAATTTTTGTTTTGGTATTTGGCACTTTTACCAAGAAAGCCGATCCGAGGTCTTGCAGATTTCCTAGTTTAATGTTGTACATTTCATGTTCACGGCTAGCGGCCATTATCCCCATTATCAGTGCAACCTAAAAAATATTACATATTTATTATTCATCGTATATTTGAACGGTTTTTAGATTTCTTACCTTTGTTGCATGATATTTTTCGAGATACCTCACTAATGAGTTTAATAATATCCTCTGTAGAAAAAATATTGGTTTGTTTAGCCCTAAAACATTCAGACTTGCGTTTTAAAAGGGCTCTTAATTTGGTGTACTTTTCAATTTCAATACCATGATTTAAATTAATTGTACTTCTAAGCATAGAGTAGTTTCTTCATAATATTGACGGTTTGTATTTTGACGACAACTCAGTAAAATATACTAACAAATCGGATTCTGAAAAAGACTCCTTTTCTTGTTAGTCTTCCATTGTACAAATGATTCATATGCAGACATATAGAGTTGTTTGAATTTTTTTTTTTGGTAATAGGTTTAAAGTTGCAATTCTTGCTGCTTCTTGTATGTCTGGAGGTGTACACATCTCATTTTCACTATGTGAATCCATTTTTTCTAAGGAAATACTGCGAAATACCTTAAAAGTTTGAGTAATAATAAGTAGAACAACTAACCTTTTGACGTTTCAAATCGAAATGAAAAACCGAAGCGCAATTGTCAAAACAGAAAAAAAACAAAGTGCCATGGTGTTTCCATAGCAACAAGCGCTGCGACTTGATGTTTATGGCATGCTCTGTTTTTTATTGTACGTACAAAATCGTATTGAAATGATATGAATTCATTATTCAGTAGTGGATAATCGATATTATACACTAGTGTATAATAGTTATTTATTATATAAGGGTCTTATTAGGCATATAAAACACGCAAAAAAATAAACGCGAGAGCGTTAGCTCGAGCGTTTATTTTCTTAAGTGTTTTATATGCTAATAAGAGCCGAATGTAATAAAACTTTATCCACAACCGACAATAAATTAGAATAAAATGTACTTAATTATTCTAGTTAATTTAATTTTAATTCAATTTTCTTATTATTTGAATTTATGGGTGGTCATGGATTTATTGCTATAGTGACTGATTCGTTTTTTGTTGTTATAGTAAATAATAAATAAATTACATATTTTATCTTTCAAGTCATATTTTGTGCTTAAGGTGTCAAAATGTAAGTAAAATTCTAAAATGATCTATATAAAGATGAAAAGAGTTTGCATTGTTAGAATAGTATTTGTGAACAGTTCGCCGTACCAGACGTTCCAGTAGAAATATTGGAAGACGCAGAGCAAGCGACTTTACATTTAGTTCCAGCAAAGTTCAAAGACGCATACGAAAAAGAATATTTAGATTTCGACAACTGGAAAAAAGAAAAAGGAATAACATCTATAACGGAAACAGTTTTACTGGCATATTTCTTTAATGCCAATAAAAGGTTTGCTGCGTCATCACTTTGGACAAAATATTCAATGTTGAAAACTACATTAAAAGTGCATAAGAATATGGATATTTCAAAACATGGTAAATTAATCGCATTCTTGAAAACTAAATCCAGAACCTACAAAGCGAAGAAAGCTAAAGTTCTGGAACAAGAGCACATTAAAAAGTTTCTGAAGGAATCTCCAGATGAGAAATATTTAATGATGAAGGTGAAATTTGTTCACTAAGTTGTTTTTTTTCTAATTTTCAATTTGTTTAGGTTGCATTAATATTTGGTATTGCTGGCGCTTACCGATGTAACGAGTTGACCTTTTTAAAAATAGACGACATACAAGGCAAAGGGGCTTATTTGTACGTTTCAATACCAGATGCAAAAACCCATGTTCCGCGTAGTTTTGCACTTATGGAAGATGGTTTAAGCATTAATGCCTTAGCACTTTACAGAAAGTATGTACTTTTACGTCCTACACAAAATGCATGTAATGGCAGCTTTTTTTTGCGATACGCAACCGGAAGATGCACAGCTCAGCCAGTTGGTATTAACACTATGTCAAGAATACCTGCTTCAATAGCTGCCTTCCTTAATTTACTAAATTCTGCTTTGTATACAGGCCATAGTATGAGGAGATCCTCCGCTACATTATTGGCCAATGCAGGAGGGGACCTTACGACTATGAAACGCCACGGTGGATGGAAGTCATCCTCTGTGGCAGAAGGCTATATTGAAGACGCAGTGTCAAATAAAATGGATAGAGCCAGAAAGATTCAAGGAGAAAGTTCGAAAATTCTGAATCCAGCTATTGATTCGGTTCCGAGTACAAGTGGTATAACCCCGGGTATAACTAAATTTAACGTCAATATTCCCAACAATAATATTTCAGTAGAAAATCATAAGAATATTTCTATAAATGTTAATATAAATGTTAACTTTAATAAATAAAATATGAAAACGCTACACTGTCTTATGAATATAAAACCCTAGTGTTTTATGAATATAAAACACTAGGGTTTTATAGTGTTTATAATGCGTTTGTAAGCAGTTGAATTATGACATGATAATGTGTCGGTTGTGGATAAAGGATATTATTATTATTAAGGAAACACATGTACCGGGTGGCCAACTAAGAACGGCCGTCGACCATATCTCAGGAATGGAATATAGCACAGGTTCGGGAAAAAAATTTTTAGAACAAAAGTGGCCTCGAGAAACGCCTGGAAATTATTTTCAGAATTGTAGGTCCACCGCTAGAGGGCGTACTTGACAGTTAAAATTTTAAAAAGCAAAATTTTTCAAAATTTACTCAATTAAGGGGCATATTAAATATTATAATCAGATTCCTCGACAAATTCTGTATTTTTTTTTTGACAAGTTTTAGTCTATCTCTTCAAATAAGGGGTGGGGGAGAGTGGGAACCTTGTTACGAAAAAACGCCTGTAATTCAGGTTCTGCTTGACCGATTTTAATAAACTTGATGTTGTTTGAAAGAGCTTTTGTTAAACAATAGAAAATTTGTAAATTTGAAGCAATCTGATTAATAACATAAATGGTAGAGGGCGCTGTTTAATGTTTTTTTAATATTGTGTTTTCTCTTTACAATTTTAAATGGAAGCATAAAAATTTAAGTAGATCTTTAAAAGTAGAATAAATTAGTAATAAAACAGTGAAAACTGCAAGTCTATATCTTTTTCCTATCCTGAGATATCGTAAGAAACAGGTAAATGGCGGGAATTGTTCTTCCAACGTCTAGTAGGCTAGTTCGCGTTAACGGAAATTATTAAATTTAGCCTGGATGAAAAGATCTTACATTGGTCTGCAGTAATTTAAACTGTTATCATACTAATGTTATGGTTGCCGGTAGATCACCTAAATGTAATGCTGTCGCTACTAACAATAAGAACAAATTATAAAATAATAATGTGATAAATCTAACAATTAAAACCTTAAATAAATAACTACGTAATTAGTGTCGCCCTAGATGTTCGAAATGTCGTTCATCATTTTCAATGCATGAAATCAATCGCTGACGGGTGGAGAGAATAGCAGTTTCAATTTTTACCCTTGAAATAATTCGTATTGTCTGTCGTATTCTTTCAATCATGTCAGCTCTTGTTGTGAGTCTATCGGCATAAACGAGATCTTTTATTCGCCCCAACAAATAAAAATCTAAACAAGTTAGGTCTGGAGACCTTGGTGGCCAAATAAATAAACTTCCACGTCCTATCCACCTTTCAGGGTATGATTGATCTAAGAAATTCCGAACATCTCTAGAATAATGTGCCGCGCACCCATCATGTTGCAAGAACATGTCACGGCGAATGGCCAAGGGTACGTCTTCTAAAAGAAGTGGCAATTCGTTGCTTAAAAAATCTAAATATCTTTCTCCATTAACAGTCTCATTAAAAAAAAGGCCCAATTATTTCTCCATCTAGAATCCCGCACCACACATTTACAGACCAACGACCCTGATGTTGGACCTCCTGCATCCAGTGGGGATTCGTTTCAGACCAGTAGTGCATATTATGTCGATTTACACTACCATCACTATGAAAAGTAGCATCATCTGTCCACATAATTCGTGAAAGTATTTCAGGATCATCGTGTATCATATTTGAGAGCCAGTTGCAAAAATCCAACCTGGTATCGAAATCTTGAGCATTCAAACTATGGTGTAGGACCATATGATATGGGTGCAATCTAAAATAGTATATATTATAAAGTAATCAGATCAATAAGACACATTGAAGTCCTTCGTTGTTAGTAAACGAGAAAGGACTTTAAATGCATTAACTCTCGTAATGTTACTACGAATTTTTTTCGCCCGGCCTCTCATTATTTTTTATGATTGGTACCTTTTTACTTTACTTTGCCTCACTTAATTATCATGTTGTTAGTTAAAATCAAAATAAGATACAATTCTGAAAATAATTTCCAGGCGTTTCTCGAGGCCACTTTTGTTATAAAAATTTTTTTCCCGAACCTGTGCTATAATCCATTCCTGAGATATGGCCGACGGCCGTTCTTAGTTGGCCACCCGGTACAATGATCATATTATACAGTAGTCGTGGACAAAATTGTTTTATAGCCACCTACTGTACCTGGCAAATTCAGTCAGAGCAGAACCGTTGATTCACGAACAATTTTATGAAGCAATTATCTGTTTTACTTATCGCCCATTGTGCTTCGGAACTTACTTTTTATATCGATTTCTCTTATTTTACGTAAAATTTCCACTTTAAGTACTGTACTTACACGCAGTATTTTTTTTGCGTTTTATGTTTAGAAATATTTACGTTTCTATACGTTGTTAGGTCGGTTTGTAATAATTTTGGATTTTTAATTTAGTCTGCTGCTTTGCCCGCGACGTGCTAATTTAATTAATTCATTTATAACCTAATAATGAACCGCTAGAGTAAAAGTAACCACTGTGTTCACTTAGAACTACGATTTTATTCCGTAGTTTCAATTATCTTACGTCAACTTTTAATTTATCGTTATAAGAAATATATCTAATTTTATAATTTATTTATGTTTTTCAAATAAGAGCAACCCCTTGGAAAATAATGGCGAAATTGTGCTGATTATTCGTTTCGTAACACAAGTTCTATTGAGAAACCTACGTTATACAGGATGTTCGCGGAGGAACTACGAAGAATTCATATACGTATTCTTTGAACAATTTTAAGCAAAAATGATATGTGCAATTTTTCCCAAATTCCTAACCCCTAAGGACATATGGGCGGTGGAAGAAAAATGTAAAATTAAGTAAGCACAAAAATGCACATAAAATAACAAGGTGACAAACAGAAATGGTTGCAGTTGTTCAAAATGAGATCCACACTGTAAAAATCGTAAGAGCAATTTTCGTTGCCTAGTAAGTATTACCACAATAAACTGAGAAAATGTGTCTTATTTGACGTTTCATGTCATTTGTATCAAAGATTATTTGAATGTAAATACAATCATGCCTTATCAATTTTCAAATGAGGAATACAGTGATGTGTTATTCCTGTATGGCTTGTTTAAAGGTAATTGTTATGCAGCAGCAGCATAGTACTAAGAATCGTTTTCCAAATTGTCGTCCACCTACTGACAAAACGATAACCCGGACTTTTCAGTGCCTTCGAGAAACTGTAACTGTAATTTTTAAGTTCGCAAAAAAAAAACGGTTATGTAACACAAAAGAAGGGTGTTTACAGAATTAAACACATTTATAAAACCTACCAAACTATAATAAAATAATAAAAATGATAAATATAAAAAAATGTAAACATACGATAATGCGTATAAACAAAAAAATACAAATACTTAAAAGGCGACAGGATGTCTGATTTACGCCAGTCTAAATCGTTTAACCTATAAAGATATAATTCGTGGATAATATACCCACACTACAATAGGGTCGATTGCCCTTTAATACCAAAATAAAAAGTGTGAAGGCGGAGCGTCAAAACTATAATTAATTACGCTAAACAAATTTAAACAACAACTTACTTTAACAAAAAAAATGACCCGCTTTCAAACTTTCATAAACACAAAAAATAAATCGAAACACAAAAATCTTCAACATTTTCAATAAAAAGCACAATATTATATTACCTTACGGTCTAGAATTACACCTCTTCTGTGTTACAATATATGTGGAAGATAACCAGGTGGTCGGTTACGGCTATGACGGAAATGAAATCTCCCTGCTCTGGCAAAATGATGAATAAAATGTTGACTATTGTTCCATTATACACAAACAATTTCTTGACTAAACTCGTTAGAATGTTACTGTATTAATTACTAACTTCTTTTTAAAATGATAATAAAGTGAGCGTTCAAATGACTTGATAACTTTTAGCTTTAATTGGTTTTATTTCCACTAATAATCCAAAATGTTGATAACTGTTTTAAATAACTATAAATTTTAATATAATGCGAAAGTTTCTTTATCTTTACACACGCTTTGTACGATAAATAGGTGGCACTGCAAGAACGATGATGTTAATATCCGCAGAAGCGATATAAACCAAAGAGGTCACTGAAGCACTATACAACACGACGATGTCCTCTAGGTAACTTTACGTAAAACCGAAATCGGCACTAGGCATAATCCTGTGGTGATGAACAATTTTAATAAAATCCCTTTTACAGGTATTCTTCAGGAGTAGCTAAACTACCCTTACTACACAACAAGTACGTTCGTTAAACACCACAAGGTCCCAAAATATCAACGTTCTAAACCACCCCCTTAAAGCGTAACACTAAATGGCACCGTACTACTCGAAAACGCAGTCAATTTTAGACTCCCGCAAATTATTCACAAAAATCCATCTTTGATTTTTGAATTCCACTACTCATAAAAAATCTTATCTAAGTTAATTCCACCAATTAAAAAAACGGAAGGGGAAAATAAGGTACCCCAATACACAAATTCGTTTCCGTCCGTAAGGACTCGGTAATTTTCAAAATCTCAAACGTCAGCAAAAGTATCCTGTACAGCCTCTCTATGTTTACCTTAAAGTACGAACAATAAGGCCCACATGCAATCTCTATGACTCAAAACCAGCATATTCACTATTACACTGAACAACTATACTTAAGCGTCTTTATGTCGCTAACATGACATCATACACAGATAAATACACACTATTTATTTAAATTACTTAATCTTCTATTATATTTTACGGAAATCAAACGAAATAAACCTTAATTAAACTTATAGACAACTATTTACAAATAAGCGTTAATCAAACTTCTATAAACGGGAAATAATAAGGAAAAACAACCTAAATTACAAAAAAAAAATAATTCACAAACTAAGAATCTAAAGCTCACCATACACCTCCATCCCTAAAGGTCGCTACACACGTTAAACACAAATTCATCTATAAAACTAAACTTGACAAAAAAAATATGTATATACGGAATCTAACTAAGCGAATAAAACTACAAACAAAATTACCCACTACGTATACAGGGTGTTCAAAATACCCTGACAAAACAGGAAGTTTTCTTACACATCGAAGTGATCGAGAGTCTCTACGACATGCGTTTGCAGAAGAGGTGCTGAGAGAAGCTGAAATCGATAGCCGAACGAGCATTAGACGAATAAAAGCAGCCACTGGTAAAAGCAGGACCATGATTTCGAAAATTCTTCGCGAAAATGGAATACATCCGTATCACGTTCAACCCGTTCAGCACCTTCTTCCCGGCGATTTGACTCCAAGAGTTCGGTTTTGTGAATGGATGATCACACATGATGATAACATTCCTGTTGCACTCTTTTGTGATGAGGCAACTTTCTCTCGGGATGAAGTGAACAATAGTCACAATGAATACGTTAGGTCATACGAAAATCCTCATAAAATTACCATTACCGGATTTCAACATCGCTTCACGGTAAATGTTTGGGCCGGGATTGTAGGAGACCCCACATTTTTAATGGGCACTCAAATTCCGAAATGTACAAACAATTCTTGTAAGAAGATTTACCAGCATTGCTTGAATATTGCTTGAATATGTACGTCAAAACATGTGGTATGTGCAAGATGGGTCTCCTGCACATTCCGGGCTTGTTGTAACGGAGTTTTTGCACAGAAAATTTCCCAACCGATGGATTGGTAGAAACGGACCTGTACACTGGGCGCCCAGATCACCCGATCTCACACCTTTTATCTGTGGGGCCATGTTAAGTCGTTAGTATACGGGCGGAGTAAACCAACCAAGAGAAGAATTGATTGAACGAATTTTTGGTGCATTTACCAACATCCGTGACAATTTCGCAAATATCGAAGAGAAAAGAGAGCTGCGGAGGCGTGTGGCATTATGTGTGGAGGTTGGTAGATCTCATTTTGAACTGTAACCATTTTTGTTTATCATCTCATTATTTTATGTGCATTTTTGTGTTATATTGTGTTCTTGTTAATTTGTTAATAAAAATTGTTATGATAATGATAATTTCAAGATTTAAGCAGCTGTTAAGAGTATTCTCTTCACTTACTTTTACATTTTTCTTTAACCGCACATATCTCCTTAGGGGTTAGGAATATGGAAAAATTGCACATAATCATTTTTGCTTAACATTTTTCAAAGAATACGTATACGAATTCTTCGTAGTTCCCCCGCGGACACCCTGTATAAAGTTCTACTTTGTTTATTAAAGAGAAGTAAAGTGTATTTTTGATTTGTCTAACGTCTGATTTTAATTATTCTAATTTAAAAATAATAATGTACATAATATCTAGTATTGTACAAAATTTACATTACGAAACGGTTTGAAGTATTTTAGATCAAATGTTATTAGCATACATAATATGTAGTATGTTAATTAAACCTCTATGCCTTACTAGATTTGCGACAGTTCCACTAAATAATTTAATTAATTTTAACTACGTGAATTAATAATGTATGTTGACGAAGCTTGCATAAATCCCCTACAACATAAGCTCTAATAAGGGTCTGTCGGTGGGTTTGAACATTTCTGTTTAAGTTATAACCTTTTCAAGTACACAGAAACAGATTTAAATATCTAGTTATATTGAGTATAATTGCCACAATGTTATTAAGCATAAAAATGTAAATAACATCACGTTTGTTACTGTCTGATTTACTCTCTGGTAACAATCTGATCGTGACGTATAAACGTTAATTATTTTCATAATATTCCAATCAATTTTAATCTTTCGCTATCTTTACATTAACCAATAAAATTGTTTGCTTTGTATTTATTGTTATCATGACTTCCTTTATTTATTGTGACATGTAGTGCAAGGTGGCAAATCGGTTTGAAAACAATCTGAAACCTTTCTCATTACTGAAAATAATATCGATTAAATAGTTCAAATACAGGGTGCCCAAAATGTATGGAATAATGGTTTTGCAGCCGTAACCGTACATTTTATCACAAAACTTTCAAGACAAAAGTTGTTGAGATCACGGTAAATCCCTGCCCATACCTTAATTTTTTGTGGTCTTTGGGTATGCTGTTGTATCATTCAGTGGGGATTTTCAGCCGACCTGTAACGACAATTACGTCTATTTACCCCACCATTTAAATAAAGTGTGGTCTCAACCGAAATGAGTATCTTGTCGAGGAAGTTTGGATGGTTATTGATGCGCTCCATCATAAGCTCACAAAATTCCACACGTCGGTCATAGTCATCTTTTGACAATTCCTGCAGTAAAATAGGTTTATATGGGTGCAGTTTTTCCCCTTTCAGTATACCATGTATGGAACCTTTACTTAAGTCGTGGTTTAGAACTAACTGACGCGTTGAAGTGTGTGGATTTTCTGTGATCTCTAACAATACCTCTAATTTTTTCTCTCTCTTCGTTTTTTACTACGTTTGGTGGACCAGATTTTGGAAGATCCTTGACATGATCTGTTTCCCTAAATGTATTTACTATTTTACTGACTACCGATTGAGTAATTGGTGCTCGATTTGGAAAAACTTCACTAAAGGTTCACAGACTTCTTGCTGTGCCCTCTTACGGTTTCCATAACCGAGTATTATTAAAATCTGAATTCTCTGCGTTTCTGATAAATGCACCATGGTATTGCACTAACACTACTTTCACAAATACACAGAAATTTAATGGTTTTTATTTGTGAAAAAAGGATGTTTTATGTGCAAAAAGTTTAGTTGGTAGGGTTTGGACAAAAGTTAGAATATTAAAGATAGATCGACACTTCTCTGAATGTTACCTACTTGATTTGAGTTGTGTTTTTGTTGGTAATAAAATTTATGTTTTCCAATGTTCAATAATTTTTTTCAAAAAAATGTTCTATATAAGATATCAAACTTTTTATACTGTCATTTTGACAATTGAAAGAGGAATAAAAGCATGAAACAAAATTATGTGGTTACGATTTAAAAAAAACTATCGATGACGTCATATCTCAAGATTGACAATCAAAATATTTTTTCTGACATATGCAGAATGTGCGCATTATTTCGTCAAACAACCTTAGTCTTGAAAGTTTTGTGATAAATAGTAAGGTTACGGCTACAGAATCATTATTCAATACAGTTTGGGGTACCCCGTATATGGCCTTTATAACGAATAGTCAAGATAAAAACCTTATTGTGATGCTAATTAAATCTCAATGGACGAATACAACAGAATTAAGGCATCCAGGCATAAATTAGATTCACACCATTCCCTTGCAGGATAAATAAAGCAATCCCTGCCTCGTTTTATTTTGAAATCTTTCTCCATACTTATCCCTATCCCTCCGCAAGATTCATACATTGTCTCTGACATGCCCTTTTGTTTAAAACTCCTTCCTTTCTTTTATCCTACTTAATACTGCATTCAGCCTAGTTTTACGCGGCCTACCAGGCCCGGGCTTACCTCTAACATCACCCACATAAATTTGGTGTGTTAATTGTTTGTTTCCGAAATATTCTTGCCAGCATTTCCTCACATCACAATCGTCCCATACTATTTTGTTGCTCCTACTCATCACTCCTTTAGCGTTCTCTTTGGGATACGTTTTGTATTTTCGACCCAAAATCCCTCAAAATCATTCTGCATACAGCCATATCTTCCTCTGTATGTATTCTCACTCCCTCCTTCTCTTCTTTGTTTCTTAATCTGTACATCTCATACAATCACATTTTCTCAGAAATTTTGCAGCCATCAATGGCATGTACGCATTTTTTACACACTGCTTTTTTTACCGATTCATTCCACCAAGCACATTTTTTCTGTGTACCTATAGTCGCTCTTCCACATATCTGCATGGTACAATTGACAACACAGTCTTACAGGCTTATCCATGCACTATCAACGTCATTGTCTTTTACTTGTTCGTTCCACACTGCTTCATTCACATTCAACTCTACTCAGAGAATCTGCATATTTCATTCTCGCACTATTATCCACACTAATTCTGCGCGTTCGCACTACGTTTTTCTTCCTTCTCCAGACCCACCTTTGCCCTAAACACACTCTCGATACAACCAAAAAGTGACCCTAGCCTACGTCGTTCAACATACACTACTCAATAGTACTTTTAGATTCACCTCTTTGCCGTGTATACATATGCACATTTTTATGCTTAAACCGCGTATTAGATACAAGCAGGTTTATTTTCACACAAATGTTCAGAAGGCGTTTACCATTCTCATTGACTATTTGGTCTCCTAACTTTACTAGGACGCGTTCAGTACGTTCTCTCTGTGCACCCATCCATCTATTCATATTTCCTAATATCACCACTCTCTCGTTTGGCTTACACACCTTCAACACGTTGTCCACATCATTCCAGAAGTTCTCACACCCTTGGTCTCTTTCTCCATTCGTCGGCGCATGGCATGCAATGAGAAAAGTTTTTCCAAATTCTACTTTCATTCTAACCCACATTACCCGAGGGGATACCAATTTGTACTGTTTAACACATCTTTTCGCTCTTTCACTCACGATCACTCCAACTCCTTCAGCGCCATGCATTTCAGTCTCAACTCCTAACCATGGTGTTAGACTGCCATCCTCCATTTCCACGGCATCCTTTCCTTTGCGCTTTGACTCCGATACACACATAATATGAAGTTGCCTTTCATTCATTACATGTGCAATTTTGAATTATTTACCATTGATACCTCTAAGATTCCACGTACCGAATCGCCATTCTTTCTTTGCACTGTCGTAAGCAACGGGGCCTGTCTGTTTCGACCTTGACCGCCCCTTGTAGCCAGTTCGATCCGAGGCATTCATACTGTTATTTTTAGTAAGTAAATTAGGACGCAGACCGATTACTAGTCAAATCGTGCCCCGGGCGATTTAGCATTCCCTACTAACGGTATTGTCGTACTACCGGTCAGTGTTGGAACACTATTTGCCTACTTTCCCGACAAGAAAGGGAGTAAGAAGTAGAAAATAGAAGAAATAAGAAAGATATAAATAATATAAATGTGATACTTACCTTAATATATATATATATATATATATATATATATATATATATAATATATATATATATATATATATATATATATATATATATATATATATATATATATATATATATATATATATATATATATATATATATATATATATATAAACTTTTAGATATTGGCAATTTCTTTAGTTTAAATAAACTTTTATCTATATCTCAATATTTCGCATTTATTCAATGATTCTTCAGGAGAAAGATATAGTTACATAAAATAGAAACTAAATTTAACAAACAGGTATAAACACGACAACTTCCGTCAACAAATATCGTGTTTATACCTATTTTTTAAGTTTAATTTCTGTCTTTAATGTAACTATATCTTTCTCCCTGAAGAAGCATTGAATAAATGCGAAATATTGAGATATAGATAAAAGTTTATTTAAACAAGAAATTGCCAATATCTAACAAGTTTTAATTTATTTAATTGACTGGCAAGTAAAAATTTAGTACAAATATATATATATATATATATATATATATATATATATATATATTGCGATGGTTATAAATAGGTGTAATAGAGGGGGTAGAGTTTTATCGAGTTCAAATATTAGATAGTATGCAAGTTCAAATAAAGTTGAAGAAGTTATACAATTTGTTATGAGGAAAATATAGTATACGAATATAAACAGATGGTTTTGATACAACAAAACAGGTTTTATGGGGTTTGCACAATGATGCTGCAATCATAAAAGCATTGAGCTATGGCAGTAGCATGTTCAAAAGGTCAACACGATACATATTAGTGTGTTAAAGATAAATAAGAAATTTCACATATAAATCAATATAATTAAGCAATTAAACACATAACAGATATTGATTACATCAAGTACAATAATCCTAATGTGTAGAACATGTATAATAATTAGTACGATGCATAAAAACTGCGAACTATAAAAAGGGTTATGGTACGAAGACGTTATGTTGGTAGATCATAGGCCAAGTGTTTAAAAAGTGCTTAAGAAGCTAAAGTGCCTTAGAAACATATCCAAGAACATGAACAACACATGTGCAATGTGAAATTAACAATATAAATACAATTTGTGTACAAAAACCTACAAAATAAGTTAACATTATGAAAGTATGAAAGTACAAAATTAGAAACTGTAGAGTACAGATGAACAGTGATTGTGTTAGAGACATATATAGGAACAAGTGTTTTGAAATAAGTGTATTCTTATACAGTTTTTTTATGCAGAAGCTGAATATGTCATCGGTTTAGCTGTAAAATATAAAATTTGTTAGATATTAGTAATTTTAGGTATACAATTATCAAAAGCTAAATTGATGAAACAAATTATAGCATGTGAGGTGTCTATTTATGCAGAATTTTGCCCTGAGTTCAAAAATGTATTTAAAAAGCAAATCCGAATTGAATTGAAAAAGTTATGGCATAATTTATGTTTTAGTTGAATTAATTTTTTTGTATCATTTGTATGTAATGTTAAAAAAAATTGATTTTTCACTCTCTTTTTTCTTATTTTAATCCTTTTGTGGCTAACAAGTCATAGTGCTAACAGTGCATTTTTTTACATGTAAGTTAAAATTTTCGTAAATATTATCGGAAGTGAACCGCGATTAACGTAGTCTGAGATTTCAGAATCAATCGATATAACAAATAACAATTTTTAAAACTAAGGCTACCGGTTATAATTTTCGACACTATTGTTTTGTTTCATTTCGAAATCTTGTTCAACATCGGTCTTCTGTTATTTTTGGATGTAATGTTATTTTTCTCAAAGTGATTGAGGTTATAAAATAATTTTAACTTCAAATTGGTATCTAAAATAAAAGTGTTAGCAATTATAAAATTTTATGAAAGAATAAATTACAAGATTAAACCGGAAAATTAGTGAATATTCAAATCAATAGTTAAATAAATATTCAATTAAAATAAAAGTGCAATTATAAAAGTAAATGAGCGTCTTACCCAAGTGCAACGTATTTATCACAAAGAAGATTTATCATAAGTTAGTGATGCTGGATGAATTTATGGAAATTAAGCAGTACCATTTTCAACAGGAAGGCAGTAACATCGTTAGATGGAATGAAGTTTACATCAATGTTAACATGGAACAAGTTTAAGGTGACCATTTAATGAAAAATTCAACAACAGGTGAGTTTATTTTATTATCATAACCTAACAAATTGCATTGAGTATTCTTTTGATGTCCTGTATTTATGTTTTTTTTTAATTTGTGTATAATTGTTGTGCGACGACGTGTATCAAAATCTGGAAAGGTAATGAACAAGTGTAATAAATATAATAATTCTAATTTAAAGAAAATCAAAATCGTACTTACTAAGTAAAGATCGTTTTTGGAATTTTGACAAGTGGCACATATTTTAGTTTAGCAAGGATGCAGCGCATGCGTACATTTTGCAAATTCCATAGAAGTCTGTTACACGTTAAAGCAAATAATTGCAAAGAATTATTAAATTTTACACGTAAACATTTCCTTGTGTGAAAATAATTTTTATGATTTCACGTTAATATTTCTATTTATAATTAACAGGTTAAACGTATTATTTTATTTGCCAACAAAATTCAATTGAACTCTATCTCCAAATTAAATTAAATAAATAATTATCAAGTCAATTATACATAGCAATATATATATATATATATATATATATATATATATATATATATATTTACTTAATTAATTTCAATCTCTTCGTATTTAAATTTCGCCTACGCGATTTTTGGTTCTTGTGCTTATTACCGAACCTGCTGTTATTTATTTGAGAAAAGAAAAATTATTTAATTATTTTTACTTTAAAATTTCGATTACGAATTAGAGCTAGTTATTTGTTTATTTAATTTATGTTTAATTGCTTTTTTTTACTTTTCTTATTTATACCTACTTTGGATTACGACTTTTATCTAGTTATTTAAGCTAATAAAATGAATTGTAATTACAACGCTTACGGCTGGGTTTGTAATAATTAGGGGATTATTACAGAGCTGTACATTTTTGTGAATCACATCTTCTGGCATGTCTTGTATTTTATCTTACTGTTAGAAATACGTATTTATGACTGATTTATACACCGCGCTACCGTGTGATAAAATAAGTGATTTCCTTTATTAATGTTTTGTGTGCTTTAAATTTACTTTACGATTTTATGAGTTTTAACAATCGTAACTGGCATGGGTTTAAAGGAACCGTATTTTTCGTAGAAGTTCAATGCTTTAGCAATCCTAAATATTATTTGCGCGTCTTTTTTTATCTAAAGAGCCATTTCATTCATTACTAAAATTCTACTAGTTAGATTATTGTTATTTTTGTTTATTATTAATATTCAAACCGCTGGGTTATAAAAATATGTTCAAAAACTCACCCTTACCGTGCAGCACTTTATTAATTTAGAAATTGTCATCTTCACCCGCACATGTCTCACTAACCGAAGGTAGAAGCGGGAGCTATCTTAAACACGTCCTTTCGCTTTGACGATATTAATAAAATCACCTTTCACTTTCATGTGTGAAATATGTTATATATTTTTCATTACTACTCAAATTTAGTGTTTTGTTTCCGCTATATATACAGTGTGCTTCAGGCTCGAATCCGGAATAGTGGCAACGAATAAAAATTCATCATACGGAAAAAACGCATTACATTCTGTTTGTTTAAAAACTAACGCTTGAGTTAATAATGCTTATTTTAACGCTATTACGTAAATAGTTTCAAAATACATAAAGGAGGCCAAGAGCAAGGTGCACTATTTTTATGAGAAACAAAAAAATGTATTAAACAAAGTTGTTTAGACTAACGTAAATAAATTAGATTTCTAGTATTAGATATAATAATTTAAATTTAAAAATAATTCCGTAGTCGTTACTAGATTATACTTCTAATAATTACCACATATTAAGTCTGCTGATCTTTGCTGGTCTAGAGACGGGTGTATTTATAAAAATTACGTTTTTGTTAAAAACGATCATTTCAGTAATCAACCATTAATCTGGCATTGTGAGCAGGAACATCATCTGATTGGAATCAGATGCTTCCTTTTTGGTGGTATTTCATCTAGAAGGTCTTCCAATGTTGTTTGTAACATTTATACACGTAAGCATCTGGTATAAACAAGTTGTTGCTTCTGCTCATGAAGCCTGATTAATAGTTGATAGTATAAATGATCGTTTTAACAATAAGCTAATCGCTACAAATGCACGCGTTTGTTGACCAAGATAGACAGATTTAATGTGAGATAATTAATAGAAGTACACTATTGCAACAACTGGTTTCGGGCTTATTTTAAAATTTGAAATTAGTATATCTGATACTAGGAATCTGAGTTTTCTGGGTTAATCTAATCAACTTCTATTAAATCATTTCTTTTAGTTTATAAAATACGCGCACTTTATCCTTAGGTTCTTTATGTGCTATACACGTAACAGTGTTAAGATACGCTTAATAACTATTATTGTGGTGTCCGTAGGTAAACCCTTAACGTGACGTCCACTAGAAAGAGATAAAATCTCTAACGTTTTATTCAAGTAAATAAATCGGTTTTTTTGTCGTTCACATAATCTATTCCATATTGTTCATAGCCTTATTTTTACTATACAGTGAGGACCAAAAGTCCGTCCGCTCCCTTTAACTTTTGAACGGTAATAGATTTTATCGTGCAGTTTGGTGTGTTACTATAACAGGAAAGACTATTTTTTGACGTAAACATGACTGCCGAAATTTTCAAAGTGGCAGCTGGGCGACATTTTAAAACTTTTGTTCTTATGGGAAGGGGGGTTGAGGGACACCTCATTTAAAAGGTACTTTCATCCTTAAATCAACCGCCAAATTTAAAACATTTGAATAACTCGTATTCGCATGACGCCCAATTTCGTTTTCAACCCCCAGTTACGGTGCTACATTCAAGAACTGATTCTGAATGTACTACAAAATGTGACAGTTATTATGGTTTTTAGACTCTGACATTTAGCTGTCAAGTTATAAAGTGTATGAAAATGGCAATGTCTTGGCCTTTAAACGAAAAAAACTGAATCAGTTATTATCTTTGGTGAAGCCAATCGCAATTATCATGCTGCCGTCTGCATCTTTAATGGACAGTTCTTGAATATATTACCGTAACAGGGGGTGCAAAACGAAATTAGGCGTCACGCGAATACGAGTTATTCAAATGTTTCCAAATTGCGCGGTTGATTTAAGAATGAAAGAACCTTTAAAGTGTCTGTTTCAAAATGTCGCCCAGCTGTCATTTTGCAACTTTCGGCTGTCATTTTACGTCAAAAAATAGTTTTTGTATTTTTGCAATAACACACCTATTTCCACGATAAAAGCTGTTACCGTTCAAAAGTTAAAGGGGGGGATGACGGACTTTAGGTGCTCACTGTATAAGTAATTTTCGTGCGTTTGACAACATTATGGAAACCGTACGTTAAAGTACTGCACTAAATATCATCATGGTGCATCATGATGTAATACAAAAAAATTATTTTGTGGCATCTCAAATTAAAATATACAGAATGTCGTTGTTGCAAACGTGTAAGTGTCAAATATTTCAATCCATGGTTTTTATGTAAACAGTTTGAACTCTGCGTTCAACTTCTTGCAATAAATCTCAGTGTTATCACATCAGAACATTCCGATACTTAAGGCCTCTTCATCTAAAACATAGAAGTTGTCATGGCACCAGATAAGCAACAAAAGTATTTCTATTTCATGGAATTTGTGCAATCAGGGGCCGATTGCACCAAGGAACTTTTCAACGTTTCACTTTGCACATTTCAGTTTTCAAAAACTATTATGTTGCACCAAATCAATTTGCAAAGTGAAAGCGTTGCTTTTCAATTCAAATGTCAATTCTGTTGCACCATTTTTTAGTATGAAAATTATTTTGACAGTTTTGCAAAACTTTTCAAACATATTTGATAAGAGGTTGGACGTTTTGCAAACAATGATTCGAAGAATTTTATATTCATCCAGCGACGACAGTGATGAAGAAGATTGTCAAAGAAAGAGAAAAGTGTACGCAGAGAGAATAAATTTTGGCACTGAAGATAATTTTTCATTTGAAGAAGCATTTCGGATTAGTAAACAGCAAGTACAATTTGTTTTAAATATCACCGAGCATTTAGAAATAGGAAAAATTATGCATTGAATGCAAACGAGCAATTGTTAATATCATTGCATTGGCTTGGAAATGAGGCACAGCTGCATGGTGTCGCTGCAGCGCATGGAGTTAACAAATCAAGTTTATGTAGAACGTTGCACAGAGTAGTTAATTTTATAATTTCTATTATGCTTAAAAATGTTATACGTTGGCCGGATAATATGCAGAATATATGGCTGCATTTTTTTCGAAAAGGTAGTTTTCCATGAGTGTGTGGCTGCGTTGATGGCACATTGATACCGATAGATTCTCCCAACATTCATGAAGAAAATTACGTTGATAGACATGGGAAACATGCTCTTAATGTCATGCTAATCTGCGGTCCCGAATATTGTTTCTATGCAGTCAATGCTAACTGGCCGGGCAGCGTTCATGATTCCAGAGTTCTGCGAAATACAGTCGTCTTTCGAAGATTTGAGGAAGGATTGAGGCCTTTTCCTAATGCTGTTATACTTGGCGATAGTGCTTATAGAGCTACAAATTGGCTAATTTCGCCGTTAACAAGGAATCGCAATAATGAAAACAAAATTAGGTTTAATAGGCATCACAAAAAAACAAGAAGATTGATAGAAGATAGTATTGGAATATTAAAAGAAAAGTTTCCTTGTTTAAATTATTTGAGAATTAAGCCACAAAAGGCTGCTAGAATAATTTTAACATGTTGCATCTTGCATAATATTGCTAGGGCTATTAACAGGGAAGAGGTAAATATAACTAACCGCGCAGAAAATGAAGATGAAATAGTGTATATTCAAGAAAAAAATGGTGTCCTGTTAGATAATGCCACTGACGAAGGAGTCATTCAATTATTACAATTCTCCTTCTCGTGCGCACATAACTTATTTCCAGCAAATGATCCAAACAGTAGGTTTTTATTTTCTTTGATTAATTGTAATATCGTAAAATTTTCTTTTTACTGTCCTCCCTTTTTCCACTCATTTTACAAATTTTATAACTAATTTTAACTCTTGTCAATTTAACGTTTATACACAACAATCGTAATCACCGCTCTCTAGACTCCCGTGATTGCAAAGTGAAAAGTCGTATTGGAAAGTTTTGTAGACAGTTAGGTGCAACCAAATTTCCTTTCACTTTGCTAATTTCGCAAAGTGAAAAGTGCGAAGTAAAAAGCTGAAAAATTCTTTGGTGTAACAGGCCCCAGGTCGACGGTTTTTCCCTTTTCTACATTGAATAAAGCAAACCCGATTTTGAAGAAAACTTTTTTCCGTTTTATGTGAGTGGTTTAGCACCAAAATGTTTGCAAATGGTTTCCTATTAATCTAACCATTTTCTCTAAACCATTATCTTTAATCTGTTTCCAGTTAAAATTTCTGTCAATATTGGCTTTAGGTAATCTATATTTATTAATGCTGAAAGATTAAATATTGTCCCTAATATTGAAATTAAATCTTAAAGTTAAAGTGAAAAAGTCTGTTTCTGTTACCACGACTACAAAGTGGGGCCTGTTTGTTTTATTATTTACTGACCGCCGTGACATTCTTTATTATTTCTACTAATCTGTTTATTTCAAGTTATTAGTTACGGGACGCTTCAGCGAGACTACCGTAAATACTTCTCATTAGAGTGAATCTGCGGTCACTAGTACACTAATATGGTTTGATTAAACACTGAACATGTATTAACAGGACTAGCACTCTGGGATATTCACTGACACTAGACACAATAATTGTCATGTTGCTAAGTTTTGTGGCCATTTGCGCTTGAGGCGTCGTTGTTCTGGTTCTCCTACTATTGACTCCAATATTTCGTTTGGATGAGTTGCTATTATTTCTTGGTGTTTTAGTGATC
>JARFJB010001889.1:1227500-1477500 GCA_036346205.1 Vesta saturnalis | reverse complement strand
AGAATTTGAAATTTGTTCAATATCTGAATAACGATTAATTTTATAACAAAACGAGAAGACATATTTTTTAAAGATAATTTAATTTCACTTAACTTTTCTTTATAAAGTTTTTTAATGCGAACATGTATTAAAAATTAATTGAACAAGCTTTACAATGCTTAAACTGTACGATCGATTTATTATAAGTTTTGTTATGAACGAATAAGTTCAAAGGTAAATATGTAATTAAATCTTATTAATTTTATTAAATACATAAATAAGAAGTTTACCTCGAGTAGGATTTGAACCTACGACCTGTACTTTGCTAGAGTACCGCGCTAACCAACTGCGCCATCAAGGTTCAAGCCCCAATCGATGTAAATTTTGTCTTTAATTCGGTTACTACTCGTAAGAAGAACCAAGAAGAAACTTACGAGAGCGACAAACAAGAACATTAATATTTACATTGATAGTATAACTTAAGTTTAAGGTTTAACTTTAGCACTATAATTCTTATTGAAAAACCAACTATTTTTAAAAATGAACAGAATACACTCTTTTCAAAACTCTATTCTTATAACATTTTCGAAAAGACCTCCACCTTGCGCAAGGCACTAACCCAATCTGTGCTTTCTAACATTTCTTGGGCGATGCTGTTTAAAGAATCTGTAATTTTGACACGAACTTTGCTGGGATACGTACCCCTAAACAAAAAAGTCGTTCGGCACGAATTTAGGTGAGCGAGGAGGATATTTAATAGTACCCTTTCCACTAATAATACGGTTAGGGAACATAGTTTCCAAAAACTGTTGAACTCTTATTGTAGTATGAGCAGGGCAGCCATCTTCTTGATACCAAATGTCATCAAAATTTATATTGAGGCGTTGAACAGCTGGAACTATCTGGTTTCTCAACAGTTTTAAATATTCGCATTCAAGTTTCCGTTGATAAAAAATGGACATATTATGGAATTGCCTAAAATTCTTGCCCACACATTAAATTTTTGGGGGTATTGTGTCCGGTAAGGAATACTAATGTGTTTGTTTTCCCGAGAGTAACCAACAGCGACAGACGGATTGTGATGGCCATGTAAGTTAAAAGAACACACGTCGGTAAACAAAATATTTTCAATAAATCTTTCGTTTTCATTAGCCCGATTCATCATATGTTCACAAAATTCCATACGGTTTTGATGATCTTCTGGAAAAATTTCTTGTGTAGTTTGCAACGTATAGTAACGGTATTTATTCCTTTTCAAGATATTGCGAACTGTTGTTGGTTCAATATTCATTCCTTCAGCATTGTTTGTACTATTGCATGGGAAATTAGTTTCTGCTAAACTACACACTGCAGTTTCTTGGAGTTCGCGCTCTTCGTTTAAGTTACGACCAGGACGCTCACCATCGTTACCATCAATGCTACTGCATTTTCTACAATTATTTAAACATCCACACCTTTCAAATTTACAAACAGTACGCATAATCGTATTTTCTGATGGAATTGGTCTGTTTTCAAAGGAAAAAGCAAACCTGCCCATTATTTCTTGTGCAGTGCTTCCTGAATAAAACCACTTAACAATCTGTATTTTTTCTTCAGTGGAATACATGAGTATTGTGTCGGACTTGCAAAAACACTGATTTTCAATTCTCGTTGACAGTAGCAATTAAATGTGTCATTGATACTAACCTACTCAAAAGAGGCATGTATGGCATCAGCGCTTTTAGTTTATTGTGTATTCTATCTCACTTAGCACGCGAACTGATGGTGCTGGCTTTGTTTTACTTATTATAAGCCAGACCCGTGATAATATTTTTCGATACCTGTATAGTTTTTGTATTGTAATGACATTTATTTCTTTTACTTCGTACATCTTAAAACGAATAATGACATTAATGTCCGGTTTTCGCTGATTTTCATATTGTTTTCTTCTCTTTCTACCCAAACCAAATAAGTCATACAGTTCTATTTAGTTTTTTTGCGAAACATGTGAAAAGTTTTGATACAGCTCCCTCTAGCTGCGACAAAAACACACAAATGAAACTTATACTTCTTTCTAATAAAATGGATATCTACCTCTTTGATAAGATAAAAACCGTCTAAGTCGGTTGAAGCGTACTGAAGATATAGCCCATTCTATATATCAAAGTGTGTTAAACCCTACACCCCTGAAAAGATATGAAAGATGAAACAAACCACATAAACTAAACATTTTCTAAATATTATATAGAATTCAGTAAAATAACTTTTGAGAATCAGTTATTAGATCAATTTGGAAGAATAGTTACAGCGATCGTATAGTCACTGTACTTTTTTTATATCGAATACAACATTTAGTAGCCCTCTCATGAAATTAAAATCTATGTTCAGGAATTTTCCATATCCACTTTTATTACCAAAATTATTGTTCGTAGATTGTGGCGATAAACCGTTTCCGTGGGCTGGCGTCCCGTATTACTTGGCCAACCTGTGCATGCACACACGAATCCAGATTTTTTGTTATTGAGATTATATCTGATATCAAGTGTTAGAGCTACTTTTACATATATTTTTTTGAATATGGTACATCAAGGGACATCTAACTCTATTGTGAATAATTTGTGTAGTAAGTAATATTTATGTAAAATCAAGGGTTTCGTCACGTTCTATCTAAATGTCAGAGCATTAATGATATCTGTCATAATTATTGGCTTGTAAGACTTATCACAACAAAATAGTCACACTGTGGGTTATATGTGGTCAATCTAGAGTAAGTAAGCTTCTATGCAAAAGCAAGTTTATTGAAACGTCCTTAGCGTACTATGAAGCTGGCGTTTAGTCCCACGAACCGTTACCAATATTTTCCTTGGCACATCGATTAAATTAAAATTAAATGAAAGTGAAATAAAGCGATTGACATTAATAACTTTGGTCAATTTAAAAATTTGTGACGAAGCAAATTTTTAACGTGGTTATTAATCATAATATGTAAAAAAATTTAATCGGACAATGATAGATACTACATTGCATAGAAGAAACTACGGCAGAGTGAATGTCATTAATAAAAATAGATTTGCTAATAATACAAAAGATGCTTGCCCTATGCCGATTCCATTTTATTTTTGCCAGAAAGGTAATTAACATTTCAATATAGACCGTAACTGTTCACACTAACATACTATTTTTAGAAGTGTCTAGAGTGGTTATAAATAAAAGTAATTAACAATAAAGTTTAACTTAAAGAAAAGTTAGTAGGTACACAGTTATTACAGCCTTACATGTGCAGTAAATGTAATAATGGATATTTTATAAGCTTTTTTGCAAAATCGACATACATAGACTTATTTCAGGAAATTTAACACAATTTTCTATAACTGTCAGGTATCCATGATCTTGTAAAATTGAAAGTAAACGTTATAACAAGGCTCAGGCTGAATAATTGGAAATAAGAAACATATTAAATGAAAGTAGAAATTACGTGCAAGGGTCAAGCTGAAATTATTGAAAATAAGGAACACACATGTAATTACTAATAGTTTATACTAATATATTTATTTCTCAATTATTATAGGAAGGCTCCCTAAACTCAAAGTTAATAAAATAATCTTCCTTACTTTTATTAAATATAATTTGACATACTTACTTATTACTTATGAGGAAAGTGTTATTACTTCACCTGATCATAAAGCAATAAAAGTAAACAAATAAATTAAAAAATATGATTAAATAATTAAGTAATAAAAGGGTAGTATTAGTATTATATAAAGTAATTAATTTTAATGATATGAACGTTAATTATAAGTGTCATTTATCGTAAACAGAAATTAGTAATACTACAGTATTGTTACTTAAAAATTACATGCTTAGCTGTCTTTTTCACGTGCAAATTAAAATCTGTATTTAGATAATAGCCATTTTAGTACAATGAATTAACTTTTGCAATATTAAGTTTTTATTAATGGATCTAAAATTTTTGGAATCATGGAATAACTTATTTCTGATTGACTTATGTAATACGGGTGGGTAAAAATCCTTTTTTGTAATTTGCTTCCATCTTGATTCTTTAATAGACACAACGGGTGCCTATTAATGATTGAAACTGACGTTATGTAGCAAATTTTGATTAGGTTGGTACCACGACATTTCATTTGGGTCGCAACGATTGACATTAGCGTCCCATGGGGTAATCACCTTTGGTGTAATTATAAACATTGTTTGTTAAAATTAAACAGAATACCTCTACTTTTGGAAATGTTTATTGCCAATATTTGCTAATTACAATTATGTAACATAAATTATTTTTATGACAAAAATACAAAAACATTCTTCATTACATTAATATAACTACAAAAAATGTTGAAAATGATAACCCTGATGCTGTAGACAGACATAAATTAATTCTCCGCTTCATGTTTTCAAAAACATGCTGAAGTTCTTCCCGTACAATATTGTCTTTAATCTTTCCAAACAAAAAGTAATCTTGAGTTATGAAAATAACTGATTGTGAATATAACGAAAAATTGATACAGGAATGAAGAATGAACGGAAAATTATAATAAAAGCTAATGAAAAACAGACACGTGCGACTATGGCAAAAAAGGTAGACATCGATTGATTTTACAATATAATTCTCAATGTTGCAAATACTAAGCAAAGAAATTTCCTAGATTTGACATGACGTCAGCTTCAATCATTAATAGACACGTGTTATTAAGAAACGCGACGTCATTATTTCAGATGTCATTATAGCCATTCATTCACGAAATATTTTACGAAAATTTTTAGGTTGGTAAAACTTGATCCGGAGTTATGACATGCATGTCAAAATGTGTCAAAAACAGGATGTGTCCATCGGAAACTTTGATGTGAGCAAATTCACGACCGTATTCTTGTCAATTTCACGTATTTCAGGGGGCGTACATGTAAGATTATCTGGATTATCTTCCATTTTCGTGTTTTGCGACAGAATTTGGATCAAATAAAAGGCGACTAGATCAAATTTTCACTTTTAAAATTAAGACATTACCAACCGCTACAAAAGTCCCTAAATCAACTAACGTAAAAATTTTTGTTTAAAAACGGCATAAAAGGGCAAATTACAAAAATAACATAAAAAACGTGTTGCATAAGACCTTGAAGCACTCATTCTTTAAAAAAACTCGTGGCTATACCACTCGTTTTTTTAGAATTCGTGGTTCAAGACTGGTCTTATAAAATTTGTTTTTTAATATACTATTTTCTACTCCCGTGCGTGTGTCAATATTTGTATGTAAAGTATAATTTCACGCATCGGTGCGTGAAATCCATGTATTTTTATAGGATTTATTTCACGTACACCTTCTATAAGGGTCTGTGTATTTTGACGCACAAGTTAGAAGTGAGCAGTTGTCTGTGCTTTGACTTTTGAGTTTGACATGACAGTCATCAAATAATTCCTTTCAATATTAGTTATAATCTGTCCAGAAACGAAGCGAACGAATAAATCAACATGTTTGGCAGATTCCGGTGGCGTTGGGTTGTTTTGTGATAAAAAAAATATAAAACTAAAATAATATTGATTAGATATGCAATAATGAAATTAATTAATAATAATTAAAAGTTGGGAAGGAACGAGGATATTATTTACTTGTAACATAATTTTTCTGTTTAGAGATTAAACGAATTTCGTGATTGATTAGGTAATTATTGATTGTTTAGATTTTCAACTCCCTATATATCACAAATTGCTAAATACCATTATCGACCACATTTTTAATAAATTTAAGCTAATTAATTACTAATAATTGAACTAGAAAGTATGTACTGTATTTGGAATCACACTTTAATAGATTTTAATGAGATGTTAATGATATAATTGGGAGAAATATGCGAACAACGCTAATTGCACAAAATTATATATATATATATATATATATATATATATATATATACAGGGTGTCAGTTTAAGATGAAATGCATGGGGATATTGGAAACCGTTAGAGATACGAAGATGGTTAAATGGAGAAAAGTTGCGTCATTATATGCCCAAGAAGTAACCATGGTTACATGTCAAAAATCCCTTCCATTTACTAGACACAGGATGATAACTGAAAATATGCGTTTTCTAAAATCGCTATATCTTGTTTCTTGCAAGAGATGCATCCACGATTTTTGCAGGATGGGGTAACAGGTAGCGAGGATTTCAAAATGATTTTGAAAAAATCTAGGCCTACTAGATTTTGAGATAATGCACGCAACTTTCGATTTTCTTATGGACGCCATATTGGATTTTTGCATTTTGAATTCTTCATAAAAATGCTTTTCAATCATATATCATATGTTTATAATCTGCCAATGAGAAAGTGTCAAATTAGACAGTTAAATTTATATCAAAGCAACCTTGACATATTATGTATTTTAATTAAATGAAAATTAATCTACAAATTAAACTAACTATTGAGAACAATATTATTGATTATTAACATAAATCATAATAATAAAAGTGACAAAAACAAAAAAATAAAATTTAATATTATACTGAATTTTACTATTAATTAATCAAATGCTCGAATAAACCTCCATTCTCTTGCAATAATTGAATAGATGGTTGATTGGCAAACGCCTAGTTTGATATAAATTTAATTGTGTAATTTGACACTTTCTCATTGGCAGATTATAAACATCTGATATATGGTTGAAAAGCATTTTTATGAAGAATTCAAAATGCGAGATGATAAGGAACTCTTGTGATGCAGTGCTAACTCGATGCAGATGGTGTTTGCAGAAGAATGAAGGTTTATTCGAGCATTTGATTAATTAATAGTAAAATTCAGTATAATATTAAATTTTATTTTTGTTGTTTTTGTCACTTTTATTATTAGATTTATGTTAATAATCAATAATATTGTTCTCAATAGTTAGTTTAATTTGTAGATTAATTTTCATTTAATTAAAATACATAATATGTCAAGGTTGCTTTGATATAAATTTAATTGTGTAATTTGACACTTTCTCATTGCAGATTATAAACATATGATATATGGTTGAAAAGCATTTTTATGAAGAATTCAAAAATGCAAAAATCCAATATGGCGTCCATAAGAAAATCGAAAGTTGCGTGCATTATCTCAAAATCTAGTAGGCCTAGATTTTTTCAAAATCATTTTGAAATCCTCGCTACCTGTTACCCCATCCTGCAAAATCGTGGATGTATCTCTTGCAAGAAACAAGATATAGCGATTTTAGAAAACGCATATTTTCAGTTATCACCCTGTGTCTAGTAAATGGAAGGATTTTTGACATGTAACCATGGTTACTTTGGGCATATAATGACGCAACTTTTCTCCATTTAACCATCTTCGTATCTCTAACGGTTTCAATATCCCATGCATTTCATCTTAAACTGACCTGTATATATATATATATATATATATATATATATATATATATATATATATATATTATGAACCTAAGTTATGATTATTGTTATATATTTATTCCAATGAAACGCGTGTGGAGGTCTGCGCTTTCTGCCACAGAAAAAATATTGTGCTCAATGTGTACAATTATTTGAAATGTTATAATCCATTAAAGAGACAGTTGAAATGTGTTCACATATGACTGGCATTGGAAAAATAACAATATTCAGACTTTTACGTGGAGACAAAGTTTCTGTGCGCGAGCCTAGTTTATCTCATGGTAGAAAAAAAAACAGAAATATCCAAATATGTGAAAACTACAATTAGAAGAATAACGCATTCGTTTTATTTTAAAAAACAAGAGGTATACGGTATACACGAATTGAATTTTTCATGGGAAAAAATTAATAGAAAATCAGCTCTCGTTGATAAGGAAGACATTGTGTGTTGGAGAAGAAATTACCTACGAAATATATCTAAATTACGTTCTGAAGGCAAGAAAATTTATTATTTAGACGAAAAGTGGGTAAATGAAGATTATACCGTGGAAACAATCTGGCAAGACCAAAATATAACCAGCGGACGACAGGTTTTTTTTAAAGGATTATCTACAGGTTTAAGACCTTTAGGAAAAGGGCGACGCTTAATTATTACGCATATAGGAAGTGACGAAGGCTTTATAGAGGGAGGTTTACATCTATTTGAGTCGCAAACTACCGGTGATTACCACGAGGACATGCATGCGGCTGTTTTTGAGGAATACTTTGAACAAATGTTAGATTTAATACCAAATGGTGCCGTAACTGTTATGCACAATGCCAGCTACCATTCCAGACAAATCGAACGTTTACCTACAACTTCCTGAAAATAAGGTGCTATAATGGAATTTCTTTCCTAAAAAAATATTGTTTTCGAACATGATATGGTAAAAAATGAACTACTAAACCTAGTACAAGGTGTTAGGACAAAGTTTAAAAGATATGCAGTTGACGAGATGGCTTCGTTTCTGGACAGACTTTAGCAAAATTCTCAATTTCTGATTGCTAAAAAAGACAGCAGGTGATTAATATGAATTGTGATTCAGAAATTAAAATAAATAATACTACTCCAGAAATAAAATCCGCAGCCAACAATGCAAGTGAATCTTTACCCAGTAAACAGCTGGAAATTTATAAAAATACTTACCAAAAATTTATAACTTGGAGAAGTCAACACCAAGTTAAATCATTTTCCGAAAACGTCACACTCTCATTTTTGGCTGAATTAACTAAAAGTAGACTACACTATGGAGCACTTACTCCACGTTAAAAACCACTATTAATATCAACCACAATACATTGATATTGGAACATATCCGAACGTTAAGGCGTTTTTAAACAGAAAAAATGAAGGATACGTACTCAAGAAGTCGTTGTGTTTAGAAAGGGTGCACATATTAAAATTTATAAACGATGCATCTGATGAAACATTTTTATTAACTGAAGTAAGTACTGCCTAGATAAATAATAACATCTAACTTAGAATTTAGATTTACACTTCTTAACGAATTAATTCATTATTTTATTTGTATTATCTGAAATGCCTTTATTAACATGTTAACTTAACTTCACAAACTATCTGCTGAATTTAAATGTTACGTTTCACTTCTTACAAGAGGGAGTCTAATATTCCATAGCACGGATAAATTATATGATTATGAACCAACATATTAACAATCTTGTAGTTATCGTTAGTTATAGTAAATAATTGAGTTATATTAGCTTTCAGGTAATTTTACTTTTTGGTATTGTTAGTGCTCTTAGAAGAGATGAACTTTATAAATTAGAAATTAATGACACACACGATTTGAAATCAGTTCTAATAGCGAATCTTCGGGATACCAAAACCAAAGTAACAAGAAAATTCAACATTACAAAACATTTGGAGTTAGATAGAAAATATGTAGCCCTGCGTCCTAAACATTATAACATCAATTATCAACCTGAAAGATGTACTAGACAACTTGGAATTAATAAAATCGGACGAGCTCCAAGTGAAATTACCAAATTTCTTAAGTTGCTTCCCTTTTCGTAGAGCCTGGAGCAGATCTGTTGACCCTCAAGCAACGCGGGGGTTGGAAATCATACACCGTAGCGGAAGGATATATTGACAACTCTATGAACAAAAAAAAAAACAATATCGCTAAAAAATTTTATAAATCGGCTCAACTATTCAGTCTACATCTAATATTACAAATCAAATTAAAAGTAAATCATCAGGTACAAGACTCGAAAATTTGTATAATTATACAATATCGATTAATAATTATTATAATAAAGAAATATGATTTATCATATTTATACAATAAACATTTTCATTTTAAAGTCGTAGAAAAGTATAGTGTGCAACGCATGCGTGAAGTCTGTTATGCACTCGTTCGGTTCTCTCCTCCCACTCGTGCATAAAATTAAGCTTCATGCACTTGTTACACAATTTACTATTATTGAGCATGTGGCCCATTAGTGTGTGGAAATGCAATAACTTACTTAGGATCAAAAATACAAACAAATGTTATAAATAAAAGTTGTTACGTTTGCGTAGATGCACATTGCTAAAATGTTTTGAGATATACAGGGTGTTCAGCCTAAGCGAGACGACATGAAGTTTACTTTTTTTAATAGGATATATTTGTTTAACATCGAATTCAGCGTATAATTCTGCATCTAGCCCTATCTTTTCTTTTCCCATAAATTGCTACGTTTCCAAGCTGGAGCGAAAAATATGAAGATTTGACGAAAATTGGTGCACTATAAATGCTCCCAAAAAAACGTTATCAGTGATAAGCAACTAAACTTATGTCGTAGGTACGAAGGTAAAGGATGGCCGAAATGTCTGAACATAGTAGAAGTTTCGTTGGGGTTCGGGGTGTTTTTTGGATAAGCATTAATTCAGGAGATTTCAATTAGCAAACGCTTCATTTTTTGAATGGAACACCCAGTATATTATTTTACCACCTTGTAAAACTATTTTATCCCTTCGAATTATGTCTGTATAATGTACTGTTTAAAATTGATTGTTTTTAAGAAAATTGCATTTTTAGTTTATGATTTAAAAATATTCATGTTTTTAACAAGCAAGCTCTGAGTGTGACGTTTAGAATACTTCTACTTTCGATAATTTTTTGTGACAAAATCAAACCAGTAATTTTCTACCTTTAAAAATGTAATAGAATAAATAGGATATCTGCAAAACTCAAAATAAACAAATTAAACAAAAATAACTAATAACAAATAAGAAAGAACTAAAAAAAGGTTGGATAACTATTTTATTAAATATTCAAAATAACCACCATTTACTTCCATACAATAATGTATGCGATCTTCAAAAGCTCTACTAGCACGATGTAACATAATGACATCAGCAGCATTTTTGTAAGTGCTGGTGAACGAGATGGCCATTTATGGGGTCCTCCTCTACCTATCCATCGTCCGGGATATTCATTATTTAAATGTGTATTGATCAGTTGGGTATGGTGAACTGGTGCCCCGTCATGCAGGTACCACATTCGCCGCCTAACATGAGCAGGTAATTGCGGAAGTAGTTGTGGTAATTCGTTTTGTAAGAAATTTGAATAAACTTGCCCATTAACAGTTCCGTCAAAGAAATATGGGCCTATGACATGATTCCCAATTATTCCACCCCATACATACAATAATTTTACTTGCTTATCACTGATAACGTTTATTTGACAGCATTTATAGTGCACCAATTTATAAGAAAAAGTGTAGACGTATTTTTTAAAGAAAATTTAATTTTACATACCTTTTTTAATGTAAAGCGAAATAAATGTAAAAATTAAATAAATGTGATTGAAAATGTTGAAGCTGTATTATCAATATTTTTATAGAAGCGGACGGCTTTGGAATTTTTTTTTTTTTACGTTAACATGTATTTATGTCTATTAATCTCTCTGACATGAAGAAAAAATGCCACTACAAATCCTTTAATTTGGTGTAGATAGGTTGACTACACTTTTATAACCTGGAAACACAGGGAAGCAGTACTAAATGAGTTTTTAAAAATGTATGTATTACTTTCTAAAACATACAATTCATCTTTATTAGGGTTTACCGGAAACCTACAAACAAAAATGGATATCTTCATAAACTAGCAAATCATCAAATCGATCGAAACGTGTCTGTGATCTTGAATTTTTAGTAGATAAATTTGGCCACAGTTCCAGTGTTTCAAGATGAATTTGATCATTTAAAAACATCATTATACCAATTTTCACGAGTCAGAGCAGTTGCATCATAACTAAGTTTCTTTCATTACCATACCACCTTTAGAACCCGCCTATTGTACACAAGAGGATGCAGATAGAACTAATTAAGGTTGGCAATTCTGTCCGGTGTTATCAAGCATTTCTGACATTAAACATTTGACATAACACAACCTAAATTTTATTATTGTCATAAAATAAACACAACCCCTGAAGCTGAGATTTGACAGAGAATTGTTATTTTTCACAATCTTGCAACATTGGCGTCCTCTGACAGTTAGTATTAGTGACGCAACTGCTCTGACTCGTGAAAATTACTATACAAGCTAATCCTATCATAACTAACGTTACGAATAATATTGAAATATCTATTAATTAACCATGAAACTATTTTCAAACCTACAAGAAATATTAAATACCATTTAACATCACCTAAAGACGATTAAAATCCGTTATTAGCTTCTGGAGTGTATAAGTTATATTCTTCTTATGGAAAAGTATACCTACATTGATACCACAAATAAAGAATATATGAGATGTTACATAATTTAATAATTTAAATCATAACATTCAATTTGATAATGGTCGCCTAAGTAAAATCCATTGAAATATATAAACATCCCAATAACTTAAACAGGCAACAAGAAAATATCAGATCAAATAGATTTTGGCATCTTGCAATTAAAATATCTGGTGTGGACCACCACACGACCTTCCATAAAATGGAAATTAAAAGAAATGAAATAATTTTAATAACATTTTTTTAGAATAATCATATCTTTATATACTTTTATAATAAGCTCATCACCTAAATATGCAACATTTTAAAAGCAAAAACAATAATCTATGTCACACAGACATTTAAAACTTCCGGACAGCCAGAGATTAGTAGACATCTCGAATTAAAGAAATGAAATCATTTTAATTATAATTTATTTTAGCATAACTATGCAACCTCCTTCATACGTTCATAACGAAAACAGGCAAAATTGTAAAAATAAAAACAGTAATCCATGTTGAAATGACATTTAAAGCTTCATTTTAACCATTTTCATTCATATTTATTTATTTTTTAAACTTATCTTGCATTATATTAAGAAACTTTATAAAGAAAAGTTATGTAAAATTAAACTTCCTTTAAAAAATGCCTGCACTTTTTCTAATAAAATGAATCGTTATTCAGATATTGAAAAAAATTTGAACACACACTTAAATTGTAACTTAGGAATTTTTACCGCAAAATTATGAGTCGTATCAAAAAATTGCATAGAACATAATTAATCGATATGTTTAAGGTCCATGTCTGGGTATTTTTATATCTTTGAAATATGCAGCTGTTTTAGAAATATTTGATAAAAACCAAAAACTGTAATAAATTTCAGCTGGATTTCTCCCAAAATCTAATCAGCTCTAAGCCAAATGAAACTAAGCTTAAATACAAAATTTTAAGTACGTAGGTATTTTCGTTCTGGAGTTATCGTGGATACTAACATATATCCACACACACACCCACCCTCACACACACCCACCCACACACACACAAAAAACACACACACACACACACACACACACACACACACACAACACACAACACACACACACACACACACACACACACACACACACACACACACACACACACACCACACAACAGCACACACACGCACACACACACACACACACACACACGCACACTCACACACACACACACACACACACACACACACACACACACACACACACACACACACACACACACACACGACACACACGCACACACACACACCACACACGCACACACACAGCACACACACACACACCCACACAACAACAGCCACACGCAACACACGACACACACACACACGCGCACACGCACACACACGACACACACACGCACCACGACACACACGCACACACACACACGGACACGCACACACACACGCGCACACACACGCACACACACACACACACAAGCAACACACGCACAAAGCACACAGCACAACGCACACACACACATCGCACACGACACACACACACACACAGCACACACACACACAAACACACACACAGCACACCACCACACACCCAGACACGCACAGCACGTGTCAGTGTCAGCCAAATAAGCCTACGTCCTGATGGAATAAAACGATTCATATGAATACTTTACTGGATGTCGCTTATAAAACAGCACAGTATACGACGATATTGTAAGGGATTTTCGGTAGTTGTTATTATGTAATACTCCTGGACTCACAGCCGTCGTTCGCTCAGGTTAGAAACGATTCAGGCGCACAATATAGCTATCGTTCAGGCGGTCTTTGGGTCCACTTCTGAACGTCTACGACTTCTCAAACGGCTGCGTCGGGTTTCCCAGTGGTGGATAAAATTCAGGGTCTGGTCCTTATGGTGGAAGATATTGTACTTAAAACTCAATTAATTCGGACGGCGGATGCGGTAGACAAAGGTCACAGGTCCCCTTGACAAACAAAATTCATTCCACCAATGATGGATGAAAATGAATCATTCTTAATAAATATCAACTCTATTAATCCTTCAAATTTCAATGATTACGGTTCAAGCAAAACGGTGGTCCGTAGTAAAGTAATTTCCTTGCTACTTATCGAAATAAATTTATCTAAATTTTGATACTCGTTTACAGAGCAAGTATTTACTAAGTTGAATTATATTAATTAATTTTTTACTACTATACCTCAATAATTCACAATTGCAGCTTCGTCTATACTTGTTACAGTGAGAACAAAAGATAATCATTTTGCGTAACAATTTGTTTTAATTTATATTAAATCAACTACTGAATTAATATTTCTTTCATGGTACTAAAATTATTATATGTGAAATAACAGAACGTAACTCCAGAAGCTAGTTACTGTTTGACACATCTGTCGGTGTTAGCGTTATTTAAATATACAAAATTTTATACAATAGTAAAAAGACTACATTCTTTTCATTATAGTTGGAATTTATAGAAAGGATTGCAGGTTTAACTTTAATTATTTATATCGAAACTGTTATTTAACAATGCAATTTTCACTAAGTAAATTAACTAATTTATAAGGACGGTGTTAATTATTACTTGTTTATATTAATTTAAAACTCTCTTAATTAGATTGATCGGTTTTTAAAGTCTATTTGAACGTTTTGGTTTCTTATCTCTAATATTAATATAAAAGGTTTTGAATGTAATTTTCCATTTAACATGTGCATTTGAATATAAACTGATTTAGTACTTATCAAGTTTTAATTTCGGAATAACAAAAATTTATAGTACTTAATAAGTGTTAATTTTGAAATAAAGAATAATCTCTATTTACAATTAACGGCAATCTCTTACATCTTTTAATTTCTGCTCAACATAAATGAATTTATTTTGAATAACTAACTTTTGTACCTTTATTACGAGTCAATAAATTACTAAATTTTACTCTTATCGATATTCAACGGTAAGTACTTAATCAATTCAGGGACTTAATTATGGTTTTCGTTGTCGGAGTAAAAAGGAAAAAAACTAATCTTCACACTACTGGTCACCGAATACCCGAATTGGACAAATTGCTGATATAATGACGATTAATCGTTTCGAAACTATCAAAAAATTCCTACACTTCAGTGACAATACTACTAATACTCTAAGTAGAGATAAAATTATGCCCGTTATAATACAGATACGACAAGCTTGCTTGAAAATACCGTTAGAGGAATCGCTATCATGCGATGAACAAATGATACTCTCCAAAGGGTGCTTAAGGTTAAACACTTACAATCCTAAAAAGCCGCATAAGTGAGGTTATAAAGTGTGGGTGCTTTCAGGAGTCTGTTGTTTTGATAATGAGCAGAATTATACCTTCGAATATTCATCACAAATTGTTTTATGACAATTATTTCTCAATTGTTCCTTTGGTTCCATATCTCGCAAAGCGTAAAATATACTCAATGGTCACTGTACGCACTAATAAGCTGCCCAATTTCAGTGCAATCACTCCAAAGCAAATGAAGAAAATGGCGAGAGGGAATCTTCAAGAACACACAGTGAAATTTGATTCTATCGATATCCATGCTGTCCAATGGGTTGACAACAAGGTAGTCTCTCTAATATCGGATTATTGTTGTACAAACCCAGGTAGTAGTAGATTCGGATATCGTGTCGGCCATAACACTGAACCGAATGTTGAAATCCAACGATTTGGGAAACGGGTTTCTAAGTAATTCCTCACTGCCAAAGCATTATGGGCTGGCGCACCGTCCTGTTGAAAAAATATTTAGAAGATGTTTTTCAGGAATATCTGTATTTCTATATTTGAAAAGCTAACAAAGAACTGCAGCGCTGTTGCTTGTCAAGCCAACTATGATTCCCATTTAAAAAAATGCGAGTTTATATTATTACTCAAAAACCTTTTAGAAAAATTCTAAGTACGTCACTGAATTCGGCACTTCACAATATATAAGTACTGTTGACGAAATATATCAGTATGATAGTATTAAGCGAGGTATAATACCTTGAAAATAGTGCAGAATTATCGACGTTTGGCTATAAGTCGAAAACAAAAGAAGAATTTTCGATTTTGCCATGAAATGTAGGTCAACAAAGTAGTACGTGACTGTAAAAACCGCAAACCTCTTTCTTTGATAATAACAAAGATATCTTTAAAAACTACTTAAACAACGAAATCGGGACACACTGTACTGTAATGCATGGCCTTTTTAATGTAGCAGATACAGGCACACACATTGTGTTCTAAGAAGATTGTTCCAGATAAAAAAATGAAGATATAGCATTTTCAAATTTATGTTATTGAATTAATTTTTGTGATCACCGTGTATATTGAAATCGAATTTTGACAATAGATTAAAGTAAGCTTATGTATGAATAAATTCTACACAAAAGATTATTTTTTTATCTTTAAAAATAACTGAGATACGCCTACTTAAATTACTACATAAAAATGTCAGTTTTTAGTTAACGTTGCAAATATCTCAAAAACTGTAAGATTTAGCTTGTAAGTAATTCTTATAAAAAAGATGTAAAATTATAAGGAGAATCGGAAAATAAAATAATATATAGGGTGTTCTATTTAAAAATCAAACGTTCTATATTGTACCGCTTTTATATTGCACCCTGTAGAACCAAACTATTTTTAGATTATGCAGCTTATAAAAATAGACAACTTTCCTATTTAAATTTATCTTCTAAGTTTAATGGCTATGGAGCTATCGACCGAATACGCACTATTGGGACACCCTGTGTATATATATATATATATATATATATATATATATATATATATATATTGGATTACTCAGTGGCTCAACGGTAAAGGTGTCAGACCAGTAAGTGAAAGGTACAAGTTCGAATCTGAGAGTAGTCAAGTGCTTGGGAAAAAATCGGACTAAGCCTGATGACGGAAGCAGAGTCCGCTTCCGAAACGTCGCGCTAAAAAAAGCAAAAAACTGTAGAAATAGGCCAATAAACTCAACTAATATGAAACCACAGGTAAAATCCTTATAATATAGAAATAATGTCTGCAGTTTCACCTGGAAGATCCTGAACTTCCAAAAGTTTTATATGCCCTTGTCTTTCATACAATATATATATATATATATATATATATATATATATATATATATATATATATATATATATATATATATATATATATATATATATATATATATATATATATATATATATATATATATATTATAACATACATTTTACGCTCCCGTGTTTTAACAATCGGTATAGATTGTTACTAAATTGGCCGTTTGTATGGAGCCTAATGTTTCTTTTTGTAAAATGGTACACGCAATACTTTCAGATTCTGGTATGACCAAGTCGATTCATTTGCAACTAGCTCTTCATTTCCAAATATGTTCTTACGAAAAATACGACACTTTGCTACCGCTAGAAGCAGCAATAATTTCCACCATGTGCAAGTGAAACTGTGCACAGCATTTTGACCCATTTGTGCCCACCAAGTTTGTAGAAAACAAACACAATTACTAATCATCTAAATTAGTTGCGTACATAAAACTAAGGTCCTTTCCACTTCAATTTAAATTTGTTTTCTTAAAACATGTGAAAAAAAAGGGTGTACTCAAATGAGTACACCGGGATTATATATGATATAAATAAATATAAAATGGGCGTATATTTACTTATTTGAAAACAATTATTTAAAATGAAAATGTATAATTCCTTAACTCGTAACACATAACAATATATTTTAATTTATGAATGGAATATTTCAAAGCATTCTCTCTCAATGCATAATGTAACATTGCACTTTTCACAAGCCCATCTGATTCTGTTGTGGCATATGCAACACCTAAGTTGGTTCACCATCTTTTTTGGGAAATGCCCTATGGGATCGTCCAACAAACCTCTTGGTAACGAACCGGATGGTCGAGTTGAAGCCGATCTTCTTTGAATTGCTTTATTATAGGAGCGCAGGTAATGGCGCGTAACATTTCGCTGAAACAACAGCAAGTCCATAGCCTCATTTTGGAAAGCCACTTGATAGAGTCACATTTATCATGTGAGTGAATAGAACCCACCACCACTTCTTGCCGTGCATGCCAATTCTGTAACAATTAACAGATTGATCTAAAAGATCTACTCCTCCTATGGATGTATGGTAGCTGCTGAACAGTTTTGGTTGGGCTACTGATACCTTTTCTTTCTTTTTGGATGACCACCTTTTTAGTTGTGACATTGGCTACATTCCATCATAATCTGTTGCCATTGTAACCACACTATTGTCATTCCACCTAACAAAAAGAAGAGAATTTTCTTCATCATAACGGTATTCAAAATGGTCGCGGTCTTTTTTCTTCATTTCATTGGTGGAAATAAGAGGACATTTTTTAGTACGGTTCTCCCGTATAGTACCAGTAGCCCTTATCCCTTGTTGTCGCAAATATTTTAAAAGATCATGGTTCGTAAAATAATTGTCAAAAAACACTGTGTTCAGTTGGCTCTTTACAAATTTTTAAGAGGTCAATTACAACTTGAGAGCCTAGGGGTAGTGTTGATTTGGAAACAACAACAAGCTGATCTGCGGCTGGTTTGGGGCCGCAATAAGTATCAAAAGCGTAACAGAAACCGCTAGAGCTACACAACATCCAGTTCTTGTAGCCCTTTATAAATTGTTTGGCAGAATGATGGCCAAAATATTTGACCATAGCTTCATCGATCGATAGACTTTCATGAAAAATTCCATATTGCTGAAAATTTATGTTTAGCACATTCATCAGTGGTCGCACTTTGTACATTTTGTCAGTTTTATAAAGTTTTGTATTGTCTGCCAAATGCAAGTATTTCTTAATTTCTTCATATCTATTCCTGCTGATGCAGTTTGAAACGAATGGAATTCCAATATCCCCGTCTAAGCTCCAATATTGGCGTGCACGGGGTAGCTTGTGGTAACTACTAAAAAGAAGCACTCCCACAAAAACCTTGACATCACCACTGATAACATGAAAAACATGATTGTTGGAAGTCTTAGCATATATATTGGTTTGCTCTACTATGAGGTTGACAACCTGTTCGTCAAACAGTTTTTCAAAAATCTGTATGATGTTGCAGCCAGACAGTTGTTCTCGAACCCTATCTAAACGAGCAGCGCTACCATTATTACTGGTCATTTGCATATCTATTGGAATGCTACTCCATTTAGGCTCAATGAGTTTTACTTTTTTTGGTTGTGGTTTGCGTACTTTAGATCTATTTACAATGTCAGAGAGTGGCACACTGTATTCCTCCTCGATGTCGTAGTCCATTGCTATTTCAATTTGACCGGGAATATCACGAGGAAGCTGGGACGAAACCAGGTCATCTTTGTCAAACTCCTCCTCATCAGTTTGATAATATGGTTCGGGCGGAATAATTACTACATCTACTTCTGAGTTTGAGCAACTGGCATTTTCTACGGCATCTGCTGCAGATGCTAGTGTCTCAAATCTTCTTCCATAAAACGAAGAAGCAGCTATTTCCTCGAAAGCATCCATCATATATGATATATTCGGATAGACATAAACAATTATCTGAAAAAAGAAAACACTCATGTTATCTTTGTGTATGCTACAACCGCCCATTGTACTCAATCGAGTACACCTATGTTTACTTCAACAGAGATTTAGGCACAATAAACTTTACAAATATTTAATAAGTACAGATTGATCTTACAACATTGTTAAATATGTTCAATACAAATAACACCTAATAAATAACAACAAATTGTTTTTATACATATTTTTGTCAACTTACCACCGTATTCGTCACAAAACTTACTACACGACTCACTTTATTTCAGAATTTACCTAACCTTCAATAGAAATATCAACTTTTCATTGGCGTAAGTTTAAGTAGGAAACTACAGAGATATATGTTCTGTAATAGAAATTCAGTTTGAGGTTAACAGATGTCGGTAACACTGTAAAAATGTTGTTGTACTCATACGAGTACAGCGGACGAAAATGGGTTAAGTACTTTACGTGATTATCTGAGGTTGTCTTTCTAATAAATGGATATTCACTTTTCAAATCTTTATTAAATGTACCTTCCTTTTTGACATTTTCTGATTTTTTACCGTCCTAGGTGTACACTACACTATAACGATTATTTATTTAAAAACAGTTATTTAGTAACACTTAACCTTAACTATGTACACTATATTCACTTACACGCACCGGTATATTTATTTTCTACAAAACTCTGTCGTAAGCAAATTCTTTTCGTGCTAAACTTGATACTTACTTAATACTGGCCCATAAAAGTGCTATAAGTCTCGTAAATTGTAGAACTTGTGATGTCATCTTATCTGAAGGGATTGCTGTATAAATATATTTATGTAATTTATTAAAATAATTACATATACGAAATGATGTTTTTAAAAAAGGGACTGTCTCGTATAATACGGGACGAATGATCGCCTTTTCAATATTTACTAGAGCCAACATTGTTTTTGTTGGCGTAATGTATTTAACGTCCATAAAATTTAAAGTGCTACTTAAGATAAAGTCGTTGAAAATGGCCATAAATACTTACCCATCAGTGACGAAAAACGTAACGAATTTAAAGGGGGCACTTAGAAAAACTTGGCAACAAATACCACATTACTAATACATTGGTTGGTCAATACCAGAAAGAAAAGTATGCATTAATTGTAAATGATATTTTAAGCTAAAAGACGATATTTATATTGAAGATGGTTTATTCTTTTTGGGTGATAAATACCAAAGTACCAAAAACAAATCAAATTCACAAAACACTCACCTAAAATAAATACAGTATAGACATATTTATGATAAAACTAATCAAAAATGTTATCAAAAGTTTAAAGAAGAGGGTAACGTAGTAATGAAAACAGAACATGGTCAATCTGTTAAAGAATCTCGTCCAAATAAAGGAAATACGTTATTACACGTTATTGAATACCACAGTCAAAAAATACGAAAATGACACTCAAACTGAAAAAACAGAATTAACATTTTAATTTTATTAGCAAAATCAGCAAAGATGATTAAATGAAAAACGGGGTAATAATCTATATGGAAAGATCAAAACATACATAACATAAGAAATAAAAAATATTAAACATGTTTGGGCGTAAATATTTCAACAGTACAAGATTATACCGATCATCAAGCAGAGGATGGAGATCATCATGGTCAAACAGTGGTCATTATTACGTGATTTACGCTTGCTTGATGAGTTGTATAACCCATATAACATAATATGCAGGCTGTGCTTACATTTCATATCGCGTCGGTACTTTGTAAGGAACAGTTTATGGTTGATTACAAATGTGAAACTTATTACAATACCAAATAATTAATCTTTGTCTGACTATTGAGAAGATGATTAAAATTTTTAATTAATTATTAGGGAATGATACCAAAACATAATTATTTTAAATGATTATACTTTTTATTTCATTAATTCGCTCAATTCTTAAAGTAAGTAAGAAACTAACATAACTAGATACTGTTTGCTCCAAAATTGCGTATGGTAAAGTAATTATATAAAATAGCAACTACATAATTACTACATCTTAGTCTATTTGTAAACAGAATATGCAATACTAATGCTTTCACTCCTTGTTGATGCGAAACTGATTTACTCTTCCGCATTACTAGAAGTAAATGATCTTTTTGCAATTTGATATTAATCGATTAGAAATGTGCTATTAAGTGACCATTTTTTATTACTCAATTGTAATGTTAATAGTATTTGATTATTATCAAGCATTTAATTACTGCTTTCGCCTCGATCAACGGTATACTAATAAATACGTCCCAGAATTTATGAGTTTGTGTATATTACGTAATTTTAAATATGTTGTTAACTTTTACATTACACAAGATATTTTTATGAAACATTTATATAGCTCAAATTTTCAGCTGAGCAACATGTTCTAGTTATTTTTATATACATGGTGTGGCATTAGTACGACAAAGCGAATTTACGGCTAAACTGTATGTGCACAGTAGAAAAAATGTTTTATACAAAAATTGCTAGAACTCAAGTACGCTATAACCTAACAATATTTTCCCATATGCAGGGTGTTCCGTAACAACGGTACATAACCTATCTTTCTTATTTTAAATGGAATGGTATAGTTTATATTGTGGATTTTGTATTTATTCTGAAAAGTGACTACTTTCTATTAAACATGTCATATATCTAAACCTAACCGTTTTTTAAATATTTGTACTTTTCAATCATTTTTCGTCGTAGTTCAAAAGTTTATTTTTATGTTACTATCAAATCTATGAATTTGGAACTCCGTATGTAATTAATGACATTGAACTTTTTATCAGGGTGTACCAGAAATACGAATTTATAATTTTTTAAATGTAAATAACTATCTTATCTTAAATACAACACCCTATGTATTATTACATTATGCGAAAGAAAATTGAAAGACCTACATTTTTTGTAATAAGCAAATTTTGCCTACCTGCAACGGTTTTTGAAATATTTACAATTTTAGGGTTTTTATTTTAATTGCTCGTGGTATAATCAATGTGCACCCTGTATAATATTAGATATCTTGACCTGATTATAACAGTTGCCATACTGAAATAAATGGTAAAATGTATTGACTATTGTATTACGTATGTGAGTGAAAATGTAATTTCATAAATAGATATAAAAATATAAATGAAATATGACATTGCCGCAAATTTTTTGAAAAATTGAACACTACCTGTACTTTTCCTTATTTGGTGAGGTAACTATCGTACCAACCTTTGTAAAAAGTTGTATTAGTCTAGAATGAATTAAACTAAAATTATTTTAATTTTCGTAAAACCATTTGCCAGCAATAAAATTTATCATAATAACAATAGCCATGAAAAACAAAGAAACGTATCAAACTTCACAAATCAAACGTTTGAACATCTTATCTTATTTAAAATGCCGGTACACTTTGAAAAAGGAGAATTATTAAATATGGTATTTACTTTCGGTGAAGCCAACCGAAATGTTTTATTGGCATAAATACTTTATTGTGAACGGTTCCCTCAGAGAAGACGCCCGTCAGTAAGAACTCTTACAACTGTAATCGAGCGGTTTACTCGTACTGGTAGCGTTGCGTATGAGAAACAAGACAGAAATCTGCTAGAAATGAAGAAACGACTCTAAACACTATATTTGGAGTAATTGAGCATCCGAGTACAAGTAAAACAAAATTAGGTGACCCGCTAGAGAGTAGTACGCGCACAGTTGGACGAATATTAAGTGAAAACAGGTACCACCCATATCACATAACTACGCACCAAATAATTAGTGCGGATGATAAGCAACACCGATTAGGATTTTGTAACTGGGCGTTGTTAAAGTTGCAGGAAAACGGAAGATTTTTCTGAATGTAATGGTCACGAACGAGTCAACATTTCACAGCACTTCTGTGGTAATCGACACAACACGCATCTGTATGGTCGATTAAATTCCCATTTTAGTCGACCTGTAAATCGTCATAGGTGATCGTTACTAGTATGGGCGGGAACACTAGGACGTTATGTTATAGGTCCTGCTTTCTTTGAAAGCATTATTTAAAGTAACGACTACTTAAATTTATTACAAACTACATTACCAGAGATATTATCAGATGTTCCACAACATGTTAGAGAAGCTATGTGGTTTCAGCAAAATGGGGCAAGATCTCCAGATCTAACAAAGCCTGACTTCTTCCTGTGGAGTTATGTGAAACGCCACCAACCACCAAGCAAGACATGAAGGAGCGAATCTGTGAAGCATTCGCATCTATTACACCAACAATTCTTAGCAATGTTGATAAATCTTTTAAGCAAAGGATTTTGAAATGTAGTTAAGGCAATGGTGATGTTTTATAATTGTTTAAAATCACATATTAATCTGCATTTGATGAAATAATACAATATACCACAGTGAATTATAATTGCGTTTGTGTTAATTTTAACATATAGTTGTTGTTACTATTTTCAGATTAGTCAAATTTATTTGATGAGTGTAAAGTGTAAATTTAGTGTACGTAAGTATAAATTTGCAATTAATAAAACAGTGTTAAATTTAGGTCAGGTCCCTTTCAACCAATTTAACATTATATGGGATATCGTATCTTTATACAGGGTGTCATATCGATGATACAGTTATGAATTAATATGAAAATACAAAAATTGTAAATATTTCAGAACCGCTGCAGACAGACAAAATTTTCTTATTACAAAAACTGTAGGTTGTTTAATTTTCTATCAAATAATGTAATAATATACAGGGTGTTTTATTTAAGATAAGATAGTTATTTACATTTGAAACAAAAAATAATAAATTCATATTTGTGGTATACCCTGTATAAAAATTAAATAAGTCATGATATTTCTTAAAAAGCGTATGTGAGCATGTGTGCATTGAAGTCAATTAAACAAAACAATTAAATCTAATCAATTTTAAATATAAAAGTTTACATCGAGTAGGATTTGAGCCTACAACATGTACTTTGCCCAGATCAATTATTCAACTCAATTTGATCAACACGACAACGGTTTTTGGTGGTCATTTTTTGTGTGCGTGGATTTGGTGGCCATTTTTGAAGTCTGTTAACCAAATCAGTCAATCAAACCAATTAAATACAAATAATAACACTCGGTGTCTGGGAGACAAAAGTGGATTTATTATTAAATCTCGTCATTACATAGCATAGTAATTATAAAGCTGTTTTTCTAAATGAATATTAAATTGGTTGTTTTGTCTGTTGCTCCTAAAGAACGCATTGAAACATCTTTACTCTTCAGACGCACGTTAAATTGTTGTATACGATGGTCCTCGGACTTGAAAACCTTATGGAAAACGCTCGGGCAGCACACATTTTATTTTCTACAGTCCCACCTCCACCCTACCATCGTACTTTGTTGGTATGATGTCAAGATAGAGTATCTTGTATTCTATCCCAGTTTCTAACTTCTTAACGTTTTTAAAGGGATTAAAATTTGTTGTTACATATGGGGTAAATAAATCCATATCTGTAATTATAACATAACATTAAAAAATCTGTACCAGTAATTAAGTAAAATAAATAAGATAGGGTTAAAACCAAAAACACTCACTTGCCCATATTTTATTGGTTACGTCAATCTCTTGATCCATCTGCTGTTGCGTTTATGCAGATCCATTCTTTGCAGTGTTCTTTGAATACCATAAATTTCCAGATCCCATTTTAAACTTTTATCTTTAACGGTAATTGGTCTATTTGTACAGCAGCAGTTGTTTTAGACATGGCCCCGAAAGTGAATAACTACTGGATTTCTGTTACTTATATATTGTCACGGTACATTCACTTTCGGTCTTTTGTTTATAAATAGCCAATATAAAGTACTTGCCATTCAAGATGGAGCGTCAGTTTAAGCATCCCTTTTCAGTAATAGTTGCGGTGCCACCGGGTTGTGGGAAATCGTATTTTATCGTGGATTGTTTAAGAAATACCGAAACTGTCTGCGATACAACTTTTGAAAAAATTATCTGGTTCTACAGCGAGTGGCAACCAGTATTCAAAGATCTCTCGGATGAATTTCGGAAGGGTTTACTTGATATAGAGCAGTGTGATGATGAAAAACCGGTCTTAATAATAATTGACGATCTACTGCTTCTCGATATATCGTTGCCCTCATACAAAAAATGAATACCCGTACTGGAGAATAAGGTATAATACGCTCTTATATAAAGCATTAGCTGTAAAGTCTGGTTGTAAGGCCTTCGAAGGAATTTGTTGGCCGTCAATACGTAACATGTAGTTAATATTGATGTGATGACAATTCAATGGGTGTGAGGCGTAATTACCGTTGAAGGCTTTATCTGCTACAAACCCTCCGATGCATCGTTTAGGCAACTGCCTCAGGAAAACATTATCCAAAGATTTTTGCTGTATGTCCGCATTAATACCTTTACGTCTGTCCTAGTAACAGGGTATCTTGCTGAAGTTGTTTCTAAAGCTTAGCGTACGCAATTAGAATAGTGGGATTGATCCTCATACGCCTCACCAGTAAACTAGCTCCCATAATTTGTCGTAGGCTCAAATTCTACTCGAGGTAAACTTTTGTATTTAATTCTTTTGATTAATTGATTTCAAACTGACCGACAAAAACAAAGATGACCTTCAAATCCGACGAAAATGAGCGAAGCCCTTCAGCGAATGCACGAATTCAGAAGCTTGCGCGTAGATTGCGTCTCTATAGAGCCCCCACTCTAAGGCCCGGATCAAAGGCTGCGCTGTGGACCTCCTTCTACTTGTGTTGCATACAATAATGGACAATTGCAATCAGGTTATAAAGATATTCAACAAGGTAAGATTTTTAATGGGAAAACCTGCATATTTTTAGATATTAAAAAAAAATAAAATTCTGAATATAAAGATTTTAGCACTGAAGTGAATTCCCCAATATTTCTATGTACCATTGACATGTAAGTATTCCTTCATAAAATACAGGCCACCCAATTTTTAATCCAATCAGACAACACCAAAGGTGTTGGTTTTGACTGGAGCGGTAGTGTGATGCCGATACTTGCAGATTCCGTTCATAGTTGAATAGCACTTTATATTATAGTTGAAACGTATTTTATATTCAATTGTTACTGGTTGCACTCATCAATTCATTAAATTTTTGTCATTTATTCATAATAGGTTGTTATTTACTGTAGTGGCAACTGATTTAATTGCAACTCTGTCATTTGGAGCTGTTTCAACTGTACAACTTTCTGTGTTTCAGTTTAAAATTTTGTACATTTCATCCCAAATTATTTTGCCTTATCTTGCAGAATGCTGCTCCGCTTCATACAGACTTGCTAGTTTATGTGTTCTACTTAGAGCAACTAGCGATTAGTGTAGTCGAGTTTCCTTTCTTCTAATTCCCGTAGATTGTTTCTTGGCTTACATTTGATTCTAGCTTTCCTTGTAGCTTATGAATTTGTTGACATACTGTGATTCATGGTCTTTTAGACCTAACTCGGTATGATTTTCCGTTGTCTAAAATAAACTTAAATAGCTATTCTATGTGTAGATAACGATCCGTCTAGGATAATTGTTTACTACGTGACAGGATATCTTTTCTAAAAGTTCAATCCGAATTCGCCGAACAAGTAAATTAAACGTTACAAACAAGGTTAGTTTTAGCAGTCCTCTTTCAGATAAACCCACCCCTTAAAAGACGGTGATTTCTACATATTTTATTGTTTCCATAAAGTGACGCTGAATTACGGTAAAGTTAAAAGAAGTTGAAAGATGTCTTTACAAATACAACAATCGCATTTTGTGTATCGGAATTCGTAATGAACAAAACACGTAGAAATCACCCCGTTTTACGTGGTTGGGTTAATTCGAAAATGGGTGGTTAAAACCAGCCTTGCCCTTATAAACAACGAAGAGGTGGCTAAGGGCAAGGCTGGTTTCCCATTAATTAACAACTAGTAAACGTCTTAAGAATCGCCATTTCAACCTCAAAGTCCACTTCATCTATGCGGACCTCCTAGAAACCTCCATTTTCTCATGCGCAGTCTCCAATATCTCTTTGGTGTCCCCAACGTCTCCTTTACTCAACTCTTCAGCCCAAAAGTATCCATCTTTCTAAGTGATGAAGCTAGCAGAAAAGGACATCACCTCTGAAGGGATCCTGCAGACTATATCCCTTCTTCACGTCCTTAAAACTAGGAGAATTAACTCAAAAACCACCAACGTCCTTTATTGGCATGATAACCAAAGTCAAGGCTACCTAAGAACTCCTCTCGGATCGTGGTATCCACCAACCTTCCTACAGGGTTTCCAAACTGCGGTACCCCACTTGTGTAAAAAACAACAAATCACCTCCTGAAAGTACCCAATTAGCCCCAGCTGCGGAAGTCACACCTCTCTTGCTCCTTGACTGCCCCAAACGTCACGAGACCTCTTTTTGCCCTTCACTCGTTCCTAGTGACACGTCCTCCACCAATTCTGACCCTGATGATCGTGAAATTAAACACATCTTTAGAATTAACAGTTTGTCCGTAAAATTATCCACGCCGTTATCTTCGTTTTTCAAGAGAGGTAAACGTATATCGTAAAGTAGAATCATTCGTCACTCTCGCCTCTCTTAGACTCCGCATCATTGCTACCTATACGGGTAGATATGTTGCGTTTTCCACACCACTTTCAATCCCGATGATTAACCATAAACACTTATTCCGGCTCCCATACCTAACGCCCGGCCCGTTTTTCTATGGAAATAATTGGCATAATTATCTCTTGCGGAGTTCGACGCAAACGCACTCAAAATAAAAATCTGTTTCACACGGATAACATACAAGTACGTTTATCGCCAACCCCAATCTACCTATACTACGTTCAGGGGCGAGAGTGCAGTGTGGAGAAGATAGTAAATGCTTCCCTTATGGGAATTTTGCTTCGACGTTGCCGGTTGTATACGACGGGTGATAGTACTCGTATAAGTTCAATGAAAGAGCGAGAGTTCTCAAATAAATGCCCATGTAATATTTAAACATTCTTATGTATTTTTCTTACTTTTTTTTAATTTTATCCTGTTAATGACTTGTCTTATTATACGATGATTTAATTGCATTATTGATTGTGCCATTAAACCAATTCTTGTACAAAACATATTTACTCTTTATCTGTTAATGTCAGTTAATGACCTGTCTTATTATATACAATGACTATTGTTAAGTAATTACATTTGTGATTGGTTTATTTTGTAAATTTGACTCATTCCTAACTACTTTATAATGCTAAATACCTAAATACCTTATAGGCCATTAAAGTAATTTTTGTACAAAATATGTTTATTCTGTATCTGTTCGCGAAGCGTGTTGGTATTACTCAGTACAGTGTATATTGTGGTCAATATTTTGAATTATTATTATTGCTGTGATTGTTGGAAATGGAAGAAATTGTTAAAAGGAAGCCTGGTCAATCTTTGCAAGTTTCAGAAAAGCAAGTACTCATGAATCTTGTCAATTGCCATTTAAATAAAACTAACGATTCGGTATCCAACATAATCAAAAAGTATCTGAAATGAGTGGAGTGGGCGAAACCCACACACACGCACACGAACACACACACGCACACCCACACACATTCACCCACACCCATACTCACCCACACACACACACACACACACACACACACACACACACACACACATAGACACACTCACACATAGACACCCCACATGCACACGCGCACTCACACGAACACGCGCACACTTGCCCTCGAACCCCACTTGCGCTCCCCCCCCCACACACACTCACGCACCCTCACCACACACACACACATACAGACAGACACACTCACACCCACCCCCACTCACGCACATGCACATGCACACGCACGTTCACACTCGCAACCACACCCGCACTTGCCCTCGAACGCGAGCTCACCCCTCCCTTCCCACGCCCACACTTACACCAGCACCCACACACACGCAGACACACACGCACGCACCACACATACACACACCGTCAGTATTTTTAAAATATCGTAAAAAGACCTAATAACTAGTTTTCTATTTTACAAATATTCGCTATAATTTTCATTGTGTCATCAATGGTTGTTTTGAGACCGCTCACTCCACCATATTGAGAAAAAATTGCACTAATGATGTGCCGACAGCCGTTTATCCCTACTGATGTAGCTATACTGTTGCTCTGCATTGAAGCTTAAAGACATTAATATGAGTACTCAAAGTAGGTTATATACTATTAAAATAGTTACACCGTGAGGTGTTCTGTTTTCGACATGTTATTTTTATTGATTTGAAATGAGTAATGCAGCTATCTTGGTTCTGGTACACTTTTTGACCGATCATGTGCTGGCGGAAAATTTAAAATTTCAAGGTTAAGGACACGCCGATGGTCATTGTTCAATGCCATAATTTTAAATTTCAAGGTTGACGAGAAATTTAAAATTCGAGGGCACGCCCCCGTTTAATTGTTCAAGCAATTCTTAGAATCATAGTTTGACTTTTTGGTTCTTATATTGGCTAAATTGAGTCAAGCTCTTCAAGGTCCAAATGTATTGGTACCATATTACAATTCTTAAAAATTGCTACATGTCTAACCAGCATGTAACCATTTTTTAAAAGTGCACTCGACTAAACTCCTGCGTACGGTCGTTTGACCGCAGAGCACTTGGATGCGTGGGGTTTTGGAGGGTTGCTACAAGGTTGTTGACGTGGTTAGATAGCCACTAAAGGATAGGCGCCACAGGTTTTAGTCAGGAAAGGGAGAAAAGGAAAGAAAAGGAAAAGAGGAGTAGAGTAGGGGCAGGCCCTGTAAAACCTGAAACAGGTAGTGCTCCAAAAAAAAAAGGAGGAACAATTTAAAGAGAGACAAACTTTTACCCGAACAACCAAACAGTAACCGTTTATTTAATTTAATTTAAAACTCACATTAATACTTGTCGAATAAATATCGAACGTAAACAATAATGATACTATGCTAGTTTTCCCCCAAAGTATTCATAACAATCTTAACTAACAAAATAATTATAATTCAGCCCTGACGATGGCAAGTGGTGAGCCGTCGCAGATGCCCACAAAGAAAAAAAACTAAATGTATTTAGTTCGTTAATCGAACCCTAAACGTAAAAGAAAAGTTTCGTTAATTGTGCCGCTCCCGACGGTTGTAAGTACTTACAAATCGCAGCCGAAAGGGCGAAAGTAACCCATAAAGTGCGATCTAAAATAGATCCACAATGAAAATAGTAGTGCTTAATTTTTGAAACGGCTTGCCTACGTTTCACAAAATAGAATTTAAATCCCCAATGATTTTGATTTCGGTTTCTTGAATTTTATTAAAACCCTTAAGAAATGGTATTAAATAGAAATATCTGGATAGTCTGTTCAGTGCAAGGCATAGAATTGCAGCAAGACATTCAATAGTACAGAAATTTTTATTACAGCAAAACCTGCTCTGAACAAAATTATCCGTAATGACAATTAATTAATATTAATGAAAGACAAAGTACAGAAAAGTTACAGAAATTCTAAATTTGAATATAAATATATATACAGTTTCAAACAATGACTGTAATTCATACGACCTCGATATCAGTTCCACCCTGTATATAATGTATTTTAAAACAGGAGCTTCAACGCGCAACTACCGTGTGAAGGTAGTGAACTAAGTAGGTCAACGTCCCAGTGAATAATAGGTGTGGTTTTTTCTTCTTTTGTATGCAGAAAGAAATTACAAATTGAACAAATCAAACTCTAAATTATTCAACCACTTTAGCCTCCAGTAAAAGCATGTTATTATAAATGATAAATTTTTGTTACACGTAAGTACATAAGGTTAAACACCGAATGTAACTTAACTCTGTTGTACTGATTTTAGCAATACACTGTTCATTACACAAATCCTGTGTAGTTACTTTGTGGAACCAAGACAGCTAATCAGTAGCTAAGAGCCAGCATTCCAGTAGGAATAGGTACGGAGGTGATCGGTAGTGGATTCAATTTGCTAGTTATGTATATAAATAAAGAATAGCTGTTTATTTCGCCGGTATCAAGGCGCTGAAAGTGATACAAGTAAGTACGTTACTAATTACCTTATACAAGCATACCTCTTTTAGATGTTTAGAGCCGATAGCGATGATTTCGTTTCAACAGACCTATGTTATAAATTTAATTAATCGTGCGAAAGTGCCTAAATGAAAGGTTCGATTTACTAAAGTTGTCGAACATGTGTTAAACTTACCGAGGATATGAAGATTGAGAATTTCAATAAGATCCGCTTGTAAAGCGTCAGTAAGTTTTATACCAAAAACCATTACCTTATATGAAAAATTTTCCAAAGAAACGATGCTTAAACATCTTATAAACGGAAGGAAAAATTTTTCTTGAAGATCAATCTCCCATCGGAAAATGGCGTGTTAAGTAAAAGAAAGATCAGGAACAACGCCCTAACAAAAGCAATATTGCAAACCTGTCAAAACTATTCAAACTAGATAAGAATGTTAAAACCAAATTTTGATAAATAAATTTTACAGATATCCCATTGTTGTCTTTTAAAACAAGATTCCTTTTCAAACTTTATTAAATGACCTAAATCTTCGAGATGGCGCAACTTATATCTATAAAGGAATAAAAAGATGTGTACGTTAAATAAATTAGTTTACGAATAAGGAAATATTAATATTTAGATGTAACTAATTAGTTCATTAGTTCATTCATTAAATAAAGTAAAGGAAGTTATCGAAAATACACGTTATTCACGATAAACACGTAACAGATTCCCCCCCAGCAAAATTAAGACCTCGGAAGAGGATTTATAACGATGTACGGTAGGAAGAAAGAAGGTAGGAGGAAGAGAAGTTTGAGCTTACGCTCAGGACAAAAGCCCTAAAATCCCTAATGACCCAACCCCATATATTCTCACCCAACCCACATATATATATATATATATATATATATATATATATATATATATATATATATATATATATATATATATAGTAAAAACCAAACCCCTGCGAGGAAGTAAACAACCCTAAGCCATTCCCAACCCGGAGCAAACAAAGTAAACCCAACCCAAAATAAGAAGAAATGAGAAGACAGGAAGAAAGTTAAGTGCGGACGACAATGACGCATATACCACCAGAGACACCCATAAAGCATACAACTCAAGCATTCCACGAAAGAACAACGTGACTCCAAACTCCACGTGAGCCCTTCGGCATTCGGCCGGTACTAGGAGAAAATAGGAAGAAAAGAAAACAAAAGTGAAAGGAGAGCATACCGTGAAGCGATAATACTTCAAAAAAAAAACAAAAAAACTAGGAGAAAACAAAAAAAGGTCTATTACTAAAGTTAAGGAAGCAAAGTGGATAAGATGAGGTAATTTGGGTAGGTAGATTGTCTTCGTCTCAGTCATTCCAAAAGCAAACACGCGTGGTATACCCGGAACCTAAAGAAACCTAAAAGAATAGCAGAAGAGGAAGAAAGAAAGGAAACCCAACCCACTAGAAAAGTACCCCACCCTCAGCCGAACTTAAGGGCCGGCAGCCTAAAACCAAAACCCGAAGAACACCCATCCCAACCCACAGAAAAGAAAGCCCATAATTTTGACCCCTTTGCCGAAAGAGTGTAATAAGTAGGTCCTTAAGGACCCCAACTCAACCCTATGCCACCATGAACTAGCACAGATGAGATGGCATAGGTGCTATTAAGAGATAGTAGGAGAGAAAGAAGAAATCACATTTGCGGCGAAAATTTTCCCCATTGACTCTGATTCCCGGGATCCCGTGGTCACCGAAGCTCGCACGGGAAGGCGTACCCATCCGTTCCTCTTAGCTCCATTCATACAAGCATTCATCCAGTAAAGTGAAATTGGAAGATAGAGTAGATTTAGATCAAAGACAGAAGATAGGAAAGTGAAATGAAAAGGGCAAGTCTCCAGAGATCCCCCTGAGGAAATAAGTAGGGAAGATCCCCGGAGAAATGCAGACAGGAGGAGAGAAGGGACCGGATGTAGAGGTCACGGAAGACGAAGGAGAGGTCTCCGTAAAGTGGCCCGCCAGTATCGCCCAACCAACCGCCCATACGAAAAGAGAGCCACAAGGAAAGCCAAAACGTCACAATAGCAAAAAAAAGGAGTAAGGGTTTAGCTAGGAGGTTTGTGTCTTTTGCGTCGTTTAGGATAACGAAGGGATCGATCAGGACGAGGAAGAGGACAGAAAGACGCCAAGTGCACGGAGGAATCGGACTCAGAAGAATCATCGGCCGGTATATGTGGCTTTAAATCTTTGACGTGATAAACCCCGAGGATTTACCAACAGAATCTTTGAGTTCATAAGTCCAGGAAGATAACACTCGTTTTATTAGGAAAGGACCAGTAAACTTCGGAGCGAGTTTCGCATTAAAATGCCGCGCCGCGTCTGATAACACGTAGTTGCGTTTCCACACCTTATCTCCGAGTTTAAATTTAACCGGTCTACGTCGTAGGTTATAGCGTAGATGTTGACTTTGATAAGCTTTAGCCAGTCGTTTATTGATATCAGTGTGAATAGAATCGAACTGACGAACTAGTTTATTGTCGGAAAGTTTTTAGCGATCTGGGTCTAATAAAGTAGAATATGGAGAAGGTGGTGGACCTAAAGGTCGCCAAATAAGTTATGTTCGCGTCCAAATAAAGCGTAATAAGGAGAACAGCCAATAACTTCGTGCTTTGCAGAGCGGATAGCACAGCCAATTTTGTTTAAATTTACGTCCCATTTACGTTGGTTCTGAGTGGTATAGGAGGAGATTAAAGTTTTTAGGACTCGGTTAATTCGTTCCGCAGGATTCGCTCTAGGATGGTATTTAGCGTTGAAAAGGATAGTGGTTCGATAATCAGAACATAATTTCATAAATTCTTTACTGCGAAACTGTACACCATTATCGCTAATAATGTACTGTGGAGTACCAAATAGAAGAAAAATATTGTCTTCCGCGACTTGACACACAGCAGAAGCAGTAGCATGGCGTAAGGGAAAGAAACAGGCAAATTTCGTAAAGCAATCCGCTATAACTAACACAAAAGCATGTCCTTTAGAGGACCTAGGAAGAGGACCGACGATATCCAAACATAAAATTTGCCAAGGCTTAGTAGGTTTGGCTCTTGGTGCTAGAAACCCCGGTGGAGCAGACTGTTCAACTTTATGTGCAGAACAGACAGCACATTGCCGAATATAGCGAATGATATCTGCACGAAGTGCAGGCCAGTAGTAGTGAATAGAAATTTTAGCAATAGTTTTAGTGACTCCAAAGTGACCAGAAGTTGGAAGATCGTGGTTTTCAGAAATAATACGTTTGCGTTGTTCTTTAGGAACGACTATTTTCCAATGGGCCGAAGAAGAATCTGAAGAAGAAAATTTGGAACGTTTATAAAGGAGTCCGTCCTGTACAACCCAAGAAGGATATTTTCTAGGGAATGTAGAGATACGAGAAATGGTTTTTAAATACCATTTATCCTGAACAGGCAGAGTGACTAAAGAAGTTGAAGAAGTATTAATACAGTCTATTTTCGGAACTGATCTCGACAGAGCGTCAGGTACTAGATGTTCTTTACCTTTACGGTGAATAATCGAAAAGTCGTGCTGCTGCAGGCGAATCGCCCAACGACAAAGCCGTCCAGTAGGATTCTGTAAGTTATTTAACCATATCAAAGAATGGTGGTCAGTAACGACGGTAAAGTGAGAACCCTCAATGTAGGGACGAAGTTTCTCAATAGCCCAGATAACAGCCAGACACTCTTTTTCCGTAGTGGAATAGTGACGTTCAGCCTTAATCAAAGATCTACTAATATAACTGACTACCTTTTCGCCAGTAGGAAATTGTTGAGAGTACAGCACCGATACCAAAGTCAGAGGCATCTGTTTGAATGACAAATGGTTGTGAGAAATCAGGACAAGAAAGAATAGGAGCTGACACTAGACATTCTTTTAAAGAAGTAAAAGCGGTTTCGCATTCAGAAGTCCAAACAAATGGAGCATTCTTTTGAGTAAGTGAAGTTAGAGGTTTAATGACAGAAGAAAAGTTAGGTATGAAACGACGATACCATCCCGCCATACCGACTAAGCGGCGAACATCAGAAACATTTTTAGGAACAGGTATTAAGCAAACTGCAGAAACTTTTCGGGATCTACTAGAAGTCCATCCTTATTAACGACGTATCCCAAGTATTTTAACTCAGGACGGCAGAAATGACACTTGTCTTGTCTCAAAGTGAGACCTGCAGAAGATAGACGTTGAAAAATTTTTGAGTACTTCCAAATGTTTTTCAAAGGTAGGCTGTAGCCAAAACGATATCGTCAAGATAAGCGAAGCAGTAAGGTTCTAAGTCTCCCCAAAACTCTATCAATTAGTCGTTGAAAAGTAGCAGGCGAATTGTGCAAGCCAAAAGGCATTCGAGTAAACTGAAAAGTCCGCGTCCAGGGACGGTAAAAGCAGTCATGGGTTTAGATTCGTCCAAAGAGGAATCTGCCAGTAAGCAGAGCGAATGTCCAAGCTAGAAAGGTAACGTGAATCACGTAAACGGTCCAGAATAGAAGATATGTAAGGCAAAGGATAAGCATCCTTTTCCGTCACCCATTAACTTTGTGAAAGTCGACGCAAAACCGGTAAGAGTCATCTTTCTTTCTAACTAAAACAATCGGGCTTGACCAAGGACTATTTGATGGTTCGACGACACCTAATTGCAGCATCGTATCTAACTCAGTGTTAGCTACTCGTTGTAAAGCAGGAGATAATGGGTAATAGCGCTGTTTGATTGGCTCGGAATTAGTACGTATTTCATGTTGGACTAGAGTAGTACATCCTAAAGTGTCGGAATTTTGAAAAGAGTGATCCAGTAAAGTTTTTAGAGCAGAACGTTGGGATGTAGGAAGATCAGAGAAAGAACTCAAATGTTCAGAAGATAGTTGCTAAACTAGTATCATTACCAAATGTCCATTGTCCATGTCTAAGATCGGGGACGCAGTTAATCGCCTTCCAGAAGTCGATACCCAAAATTAGTTTGTGAGGTACTTCAGGCACCACGAGAACATCCAGCATGATCGTTTTAGATTCGACAGTGATCGGTAGAGTAATTTGACCCAGAATATTACAAGTATTACCATTCGCAAGTGTGCAGGCAGTAAACGAACCCACGTGTAAAGATAGACCTAGTCGCTGTAAAATATGCCAACCCAAATTTCCTATAATAGTGCGTGAAGCGCCAGAGTCTAAAAGACCCTGAAAAGTATAACCAAAGATATTGACGTTTAAGTAAGGTCGTTCGTCGTTACGAACACTCGCAAAAATATAGTCAAGAAGAATGCGACGAGAGTCTGGTACTCCACAAAAAGCTGTTTCCGAGATTAACGGTAAGATAGAATCCTCTCCTCGGATCGAAGATTCAGAAATTAGTTTCCCTGATTAGAAGTGCATATTGGGCAAGTAGTGCGGGTATAACCAGGCTTACCACAGCCATAGCAATGCCTATTTTGGGGTTGTGGACAACGTGGTGAAGTATGCCCACTCCCAGAGCAATTCCAGCAGCGTAAAGTTACAGTAGGTGCAAGAACATTAGAAGTTTGCGGAGTCGCCGTAGTATTCGGTTTTCCCGACGATGATTGAGAAGAAGGAGAAGGTTTAAAGGAGTCAGAAGGTGAATCAACGTAAGCCAAACTAGGTTCTAACAGTTGTGACGATTTCCTTGACGGAGGAGGTTTAAAAGATTCCATAAAATACTTGTTTTGTTCTATCTTTTTCCTAAAGTTATTAACTGTGAAAGTGTAGAGACTTCAGTTAACGCTAACGCATTCTGATAGAAGGGTGTTAGATTACAGCGTACATAATATAACTGTTTTGGTTCAGGTATTGGAACTGAGAGTCGTTGGAAAAGACTTTGCATGACAGCGACATAAATACTTATGGTTTCCGAAGGACCCATCGTTCTAGACTTAATCTCGTCCAATAAACGTTCATCGTAGTCTAACGGTAAAAACTCAGTCTTAAGTAGCGCAACTACATCTTTCCACGAAGATAACGCGTGTTTACGAGCACGATAGAGTAATAATGCGTTTCCTTTAATAGTTCCGGGATAACAGAGAATAAAAATTTATGGGATAAACCACGAGAAGCACTTAATTCTTCTACCCGCGTTAAGAAATCAAGAGAGAGGCAGTACTGTCGCCAGAGAACGATAACCCTAACTTGGTAATGGAGAAGTGACTTAAGGAAGGAGTAAAAGTAGAAGCTGAGGTACCCGAGGCACATCAACGTCCTCATCGGAAGAAATTAATGGTGGTTCTACGTCCATAGGGTCAGGTCGCCATGAGCCGTAGAATTTGCAGAAGGTCCCGCTATTGGTGAAGAAACTGTATCAGAGAATGTAATACGTTTACCCTTTTTCCTTTTTGCTCTAAGTCAGAACGTAAATTTTGTAATTCGACTAGGAATTGATTTTTCTGAGCGATTTCCATTTCTGAATCCGCTATCATAAGTTCGCATCGTCTTTGAGCATGAAGTACTAAAGTACTCAGACGAAGAAAAGCAGCCGAAGTGCAGTCACCAATAGAAGAGTCGATGCCGGTATTTAATTTCCCGAATGGCAGCGTTTAAAGCAATTTCGTCGTCCGCGAACGGAATCTGATGTGCAGTCATAGTAAGAGATTTGTTAGCGTCGAGTATTCTCGCGCTACGCACCGATTTACGTAAAGCTTCGACATTAACGTTACAGTCTAAACCTCTAGATAATAATTCATACATTAATTCTGTCTTCGTAAGACGATTAACATCAAAACGAAGTGTAACAGCCATCTTAGTAACATAAAAGATCAAATTAATTCAGGAAGTAAAGTAAAATACTATATCAAATATTATAACCCCGTTGGCACTAACACGCCAAGTGTATACAATAACCTAAAGAGAAGAAAAATATTTAAGATAACCCCAAGGAATGAGAAGAAAAAAAATTAAAATGTAGCTAAAAATTTGTACGTACTCCAAAACTCTGGCCGAAACGTTGGTCGCCAATTTTATGCTACATGTCTAACCACATGTAAACATTTTTGAAAGTGCACTCGACTAAACTCCTGCGTACGGTCGTTTGACCGCAGAGCACTTGGATGCGTGGGGTTTTGGAGGTTGCTACAAGGTTGTTGACGTGGTTAGATAGCCACTAAAGGATAGGCGCCACAGGTTTTAGTCAGGAAAGGGAGAAAAGGAAAGAAAAAGGAAAAGAGGAGTAGAGTAGGGGCAGGCCCTGTAAAACCTGAAACAGGTAGTGCTCCAAAAAAAAGGAGGAACAATTTAAAGAGAGACAAACTTTTACCCGAACAACCAAACAGTAACCGTTTATTTAATTTAATTTAAACTCAAATTAATACTTGTCGAATAAATATCGAACGTAAACAATAATGATACTATGCTAGTTTTCCCCCAAAGTATTCATAACAATCTTAACTAACAAAATAATTATAATTCAGCCCTGACGATGGCAAGTGGTGAGCCATCGCAGATGCCCACAAGGAATAAAAAAAACTAAATGTATTTAGTTCGTTAATCGAACCCTAAACGTAAAAGAAAAGTTTCGTTAATTGTGCCGCTCCCGACGGTTATAAGTACTTACAAATCGCAGCCGAAAGGGCGAAAGTAACCCATAAAGTGCGATCTAAAATAGATCCACAATGAAAATAGTAGTGCTTAATTTTTGAAACGGCTTGCCTACGTTTCACAAAATAGAATTTAAATCCAATGATTTTGATTTCGGTTTCTTGAATTTTATTAAAACCCTTAAGAAATGGTATTAAATAGAAATATCTGGATAGTCTGTTCAGTGCAAGGCATAGAATTGCAGCAAGACATTCAATAGTACAGAAATTTTTATTACAGCAAAACCTGCTCTGAACAAAATTATCCGTAATGACAATTAATTAATATTAATGAAAGACAAAGTACAGAAAAGTTACAGAAATTCTAAATTTGAATATAAATATATATACAGTTTCAAACAATGACTGTAATTCATACGACCTCGATATCTGTTCCACCCTGTATATAATGTATTTTAAAAACAGGAGCTTCAACGCGCAACTACCGTGTGAAGGTAGTGAACTAAGTAGGTCAACGTCCCAGTGAATAATAGGTGTGGTTTTTCCTTCTTTTGTATGCAGAAAGAAATTACAAATTGAACAAATCAAACTCTAAATTATTCAACCACTTTAGCCTCCAGTAAAAGCATGTTATTATAAATGATAAATTTTGTTACACGTAAGTACATAAGGTTAAACACCGAATGTAACCTAACTCTGTTGTACTGATTTTAGCAATACACTGTTCATTACACAAATCCTGTGTATATTGAATAATAAAGAATTCTGACCTTTGATGAAGAATTACCAAACTGTAAATGCCCTTCGTGTTTCGAAGGTGGTAGTTACTTTGTGGAACCAAGACAGCTAATCAGTAGCTAAGAGCCAGCATTCCAGTAGGAATAGGTACGGAGGTGATCGGTAGTGGATTCCAATTTGCTAGTTATGTATATAAATAAAGAATAGCTGTTTATTTCGCCGGTATCAAGGCGCTGAAAGTGATACAAGTAAGTACGTTACTAATTACCTTATACAAGCATACCTCTTTTTAGATGTTTAGAGCCGATAGCGATGATTTCGTTTCAACAGACCTATGTTATAAATTTAATTAATCGTGCGAAAGTGCCTAAATGAAAGAATCGATTTACTAAAAGTTGTCGAACATGTGTTAAACTTACCGAGGATATGAAGATTGAAATTTTAATAAGATCCGCTTGTAAAGCGTCAGTAAGGTTTTATACCAAAAACCATTACCTTATATGAAAAATTTTCCAAAGAAACGATGCTTAAACATCTTATAAACGGAAGGAAAAATTTTTCTTGAAGATCAATCTCCCCATCGGAAAATGGCGTGTTAAGTAAAAGAAAGATCAGGAACAACGCCCTAACAAAAGCAATATTGCAAACCTGTCAAAACTATTTAAACTAGATAAGAATGTTAAAACCAAATTTTGATAAATAAATTTTACAGATATCCCATTGTTGTCTTTTAAAAACAAGATTCCTTTTCAAACTATATTAAATGACCCTAAATCTTCGAGATGGCGCAACTTATATCTATAAAGGAATAAAAAGGCCTTTGAAATATTATCCCTTAACTTGGAAAGTTCATACGATAATTTACACCACAAATGCCTGCTTAAAGTTTTAAATAAAATGGTCTGGTCCGTTACTTTCTATCACGTTAGAACCTTTTATGAATATGTGTCCAAGGAAGCTTAGTAGATTACAACTACCTCAAAGTAGAAACAAATCCTTTGTATCAGCATACGCAGATGATGTCTCTATGTTCAGAACAAGGTATAAGGACTTTTCGAGTACACTAAAGTGCTTCGATTGCTTTTCCGCAAATCAGTCAATTTGCAGAAATCAGAGATGATGGTGTAGAAAATAGAAACACAGATGCGATTCCCCGTTAGGATACACATGGAATTGTTTCGCTCAAAAATTTTTATGAGTTAACTTCTGATGAGCTTATAAGTGAAACAACTGTAGATCTTGTAAATACAAGGGTTAACAGTGCCCTACAAAAATGTTCTTTTAGATCCAATATGCTGTCGGTAAGGGGTTAAAATAAATTAATTAACACCTTTATCAGTTTATGACGCCTAAGCTATGGCACATTTTGCAAATAATTTCAATTCCCGATATCTACGTACAAAATTATTGACCTGTATCTATTTTAATTGTTTTTTTTCAAAATCTTTGAAAAGGTTTGTTTTAAGCAGATCTCGTATTTTTTTAACGTAATAACTTATTTTACAAAAATGAATTTAGTTTTAGATCAAGCAGATGTACAACTGACGCTCTAATATCTTTTGTTAATTCTACGTTAGACTGTTTTGGAAAAGGGGAGAACGCTGTTGCTACCTTCTTAGATCTTTCCCGTGCATTTGATGGTGTTTCCCATGATATATTGCTCGAAAAAATAGAGAAAGTTTATAAATTCGATAAACTTAGTGTGTCTTTAATAAAATCTAATTTATGTAATAGGACACACTGTGTTCGTATAAATAATCAATATTCCAAGAAAATGGCGGTATTATGTGGAGTTCCTCAAGGGAGTATTCTTGGGCCACTTCTATTTCTTATTTACATAAATGACTTGCCCAACTATTTGTCAATAGAAGGCAATTGCATTCTTTATGCCGATGATATTACCTTAATATTAAGAAATACAACAAATAAATTTTGAAAGTAATATACTTCACAGTTGAGCTAATGAGTGGTCTATTGCAAACCAATTAAAGGTTAATTCCTCAAAAAGTGAACAACTTACTTTTTCTTTACGGACATCTCTTGTGGAAACTTATAAGCACTCCTTGGTGAGCATTTTGATTCTAAATCACAATTTCATTTCCATGTGGAACGCATTCAAGGAAAGTTGAGTAGCAACATTTTTGTTTTGCGTAGACTGTCTGCGAATGTTTCCAGTGAAGTTTTAAGAACTGCATACTTTGGTTTATGCCATAGTCTTTTAACGTATGGACTCTACTTTGTATATTCATATTAGCTTGTTTGAAGTATGCATATAATAATTTATTTAAATTCACTCGTCAATCTGAAATTCATTGCTACAACACGAGAAATAATAACGATCTGCGACTTCCGTTGTTAAGATTAAACAAAGCTCATCAAGCTCTACAATTGCCTTCCTAATTGCATAAGATCCTTAAATCACATATCATTTCAGAAAGCATTTAAAAATTTCCTCACGTGTCATGCGTTTTATTCAATTAATGAATTTTTAAATTTAATTTTGAAAATAATTTTATTCTATAAATAATTTACTTTTGTTTGCGAATTTTTAAAAGTTTAGTTATATTATTACAAGTGTATTGGTTTTGTTATGACGAGTATATGTAATTATTTTGGTTACTTCACATGAATAAACCTTATTATTATTATTATTAATATCTATAGATGGACTCCAAAAAGCTTTGATTAACTTTGTATGGAGTAATAAAAAACGTTAAGCGACGCAAATAGCTCGTGCGCACCGATAAAATTTGGGGTTTAGAACTAGTGCATCTAAAGACAAGAATTAAGGTATTTTGTATACTAACAGCAAAAAAATTATTAAACAGTGATGGTACTAACTGGGCGATAATGTTCAAATATTTTCTAAACATGAACTGAACCAAAACACACGACTTGTAGTCACTCTACAAGGTACCTAATAACTTACGGAGTACACAGAGCTACGTTTTGAGCGTTCAAAAGGCTTGGAATACAATTCCACTGTTTGATGAATTTCCTAATTGTTACGACAATTTAATCAAAATGCCATTAACATTATGGCCTGAAAGATACCACAAAGTTATATCTGGTGACATTTGGTATACATCAATTAGGTGATGTTTTAAATGACCACAATTGGAAGAATGAAGAAGACGTTGTTTACAATTATGTACCTTCTATCGCAATATAATTGTTACACAACAGCTTAGAACAGTTAAAACAGCTATGTAAAACTTTTTTACCCGGTGCTTTTTGAAGCCATACGGCCACCAAAGTTATCCTTTAAAAAAGGCAAAGATACCCAATATTTTGTAAACAAAAACGCCAGAAAGCAGTTAACGGAACAACTTTTAGCGATTGAGCTAACATTAAAACAAGAATGATAGGATACTGGTCAAATGGAGAAATATACTAGACAAAAATGTTTACACCGTCATCGTTAGGAACAGATGCTGTTGTAGCCTGGAGGTTACTAAAAGCCGCCTAACTGGCGTGATATTCCTAAACAAGATCGGACCAAGATTGGAAAAAGACTGTCTGCGATGTCTTGTGGTAGACTATAATCTTGCAACTCAAATGTGGGTATATATTCAAAAACTAGTAAAAAAAAATACTAGGTAGCAGCACAATAAATTTACTGAGTAACATTTGCTTCTACGACAACCAAAACACGACAAAAAACGGTCAAAAATCAGAATCCTTATTGAATATCAATGGAACATTAACAACAATAGTGTGGAGTTTAAAAATAAGTGGCGTTCAAAAAATATTATTTGTACTGTAGACACTAGAGGTCTAATCTTAAATAAAGAAATTGAAAATTGCAGTTAATAAGCCAACTTCCTGCCTTGTAATGTAAAACAGCAATGTGTAACAATACATATACAGATGGTTTCCTGAATTACATATACTCTGTAAATCATGAGACCTCCAGACAAAGCGAAAATAACGTATTTAAAATTAAAAAAAAAGGCGTGTTGGGAGTACTAAAACTACCTTCGAAATGTAACATCTGAATCTACTGCAAAGGAAAAAAGAGGCTTACTTTAACTCGTGTTTTGATATCTCACCAGGCCATTGGAGGTGTGTAAGAAAGTTAAATATCGCTCCTCATACGGAAGAATTACCTGATTATTTTCAGGATATTTTTTGTGAATAGTGTACCGACCGTTTCACTTGAAAATACTAGTAGAATTCATTTTATTACAGAAATAATTACATTAAAAACATTACTAATAAATTTAAGTTTGAAAGATAAGGTGGTAGTTTCGCTTGTGTTGCAATGATTATATGTAGCGTACCAATAATAATAACGTATGTTACTCATAATATTAGTTTCTGTCAGAGGAGAATCGATTTCCTGATTCGAGGAAAATTGCTTCTAATTTCCCAATTCCAACAATAATAACCCCGCCCTGTTAGCAACCTTTCCAAGTTATCTAAGCTTCTAGAGAAAATAATGCTCTGCTCGTGCAAATCAATAGATTTTTACATTTACATAATGTAATACCTCCCACTCAATCAGGATTTCGGGTTTTGTTACATCATAACCCTCCTTGATCTTACCAAAGCGCTTGATATGATCAATCCCGGCATTTTACTTTCCATATTAAAATAAATTGGTTTTGGCAGATTATCCCACTAATCGCTTTCAAAATGTAAAAATATTAAACGGCGTTCCTGAGCTAAAGCTTATAACTAAAGGGCTTCCTCGGGGCTTTTTCTTGGTCCGCTATTGATAAATATTTACAATATTACACTGTATAAAGAATAGAAAACCCTTTATCCATGCTGATGACAACTCAACAATATATGTAAATTCACATCAGCTCTGGAGCTTAATAATAGATATTAACTGCATATGGCAACTGTAAGTAATAAACATAACTTGACAATCTTAATACATGGGTATTATTTATATTTGGTAAAGATGAATGCGAATTCCTCAAAAGTTGTATTAATTTGAATATAGATAATGTAAACATTCCTTTAAAATCGGAACTTTACGTGAACTGCGCCTTATGATTGTCTTCCTATTTATTTTTTGTAAGGAATGATAATAAAGTCCTTTATTATTATTATTACTAACTGGACGTAGGTTACCTGACACTCTTTTGGAAAATATTGCGAAATTTTAAAACTCAATATCTCGGATCTTACAGAACTCTCCTATGTCTTATACTGTAGGCAGTTTAATATATCCTAGAAAAGTTATACAAATTTTTGTAAAACGCTTAGTTTGGGAGTTATTAAGCAAAAACTGAAAAAAACGTGTTGGCAAACCAATCGATACGTTAGGATATCAACCCCTACAACATAAAAAAATCAACAGTTTGTGTGTGCGCGCGCGTGCTTCAAACTTCGTATCTAAGCTTGTTTTCATTTCTCCTGGAGCAGGTGGAGCATCCCGCTGAGGAGTGTCCTGCCCGTGCTATCCGTTGTCCCAACAACAAAATCTCGGCTAACCCAAGGTGTAACAATTGCGGGGAAGCGCACCCTTCCTATTCCTTCAAGTGCCGGAAGCGAAGGGAACCTCCCAGTTCTCCGTCGAAGATGGCATCCCTCGAATCTATGCTGTTTTCCGAAGACTCCGACTCGAAGACATAGCCCAGATTAAACCCTCTCCGGAATCACTATCCATCAAAGACTTCCAACAAGTCCTGGCCCACTCCCTCTTCCAGATGTTCCCCGACTGGGGAAATAGGGTCGTCCGCACCCTAGATTCGCTATCCCGAAACTTTTCCCAACTGAGTATCAACATATGCGTATCCGGTACGCGGATGAAGGTAGCTGTAATCCGCCAACCCAATCCGTAACTCTCTCCAAATGGATATCCTAGCAGGGACCGTTAATGCCAGGGGCATTCGTCGGAAACGCTCCTTACTTAAACACTTTTTACACACACCCAAGATACACATCCTTTCCATAACAGAAACAAAACTCACACCCAGATGCACACTTAATTTCAACACATTTCACACCTACGTAAACAATAAATAACACGGAAAGGCCCCCTTAATTAAAAATTGCTTCCCATCTACTCGTTTTCAACTTCCTGCGCACCTACAGCATCTCGAATGTGTTGCTGCGGCGGTGCACTTTTCCATTCCTATAGTATTTATTTCATACTACAACCCGCCCGGTCACAACACCCTATCCAATGACCTCTTAATCTACGCCTCCAGCCTCCCTAATGCAGTTATCCTAGGTGATTTCAATGCCACCACATCCAATTCGGTGACACCGCAAGTAATGGCAATGGTAACAGACTATCATCCGCTCTGTTGCCGCTCTTGCGAATCGCCAACACACTTCGAACATTTAGATGCCTCAATAGTAGATCATACCATAGTTTCAGAGCCCATAGCTCACGATCGTGAGTGCTTTCTAGGCAGCACGATCATATCAGATCACATACCACTACTGGTCAAAAATTTAATTTGCCCAGCTCCTCCTACACCTCCTCAATGCACAATCATTAAAGATTTTTCAAAAGCAGACTGGCTCCAACAACCTTCCTACACCCAATCTTTAAACGACCCAGATCTCGAGAGAGCCGATATCTCTGTACCATTAAAAACATCGACATTTTCCGCAAACCGCTCCTACAACACATTGTGAACTGGATCAAAGAGAAAAGACGAATCTATCGTCAATTCTTGCGATCCAGAGATCCGGCCCTCAAGACCAAATACAATCGCATTAACGCCTTAATCAGGCGAGAAGCAAACACGCCGAACACTCCTGGACCAAAGCCACCTCCCAGTTAGATTATAGAAATGGTAAACTCTTCTGGCAACAGTTCGATAAACTGAGCAGAAGAAAAATTAACCCTAAATACCACCTAACCGACCTTCAGGGCAACCTAATCTCCTACGACCAAGGCATACCGCAAGGTTCTGCCTTAGTCCCTCTCCTTTACACCATCTTTGCATCAGATATTACCGATGTTACACAACCCGGAGTGGTCGTTGCGCAGTATGCGGATGACCCGCCTTTTGCACGGTTAATCGGAACAGCGAAACGACCTCCCGTCTCATATCCAAAACCCTACGAAACTTTTCCAACTGGGCGAACCGGGGGAGTCTCCGTCAGTCCCTCCAAAACCCAAACAATCCTCTTCCGACATCGTAACTACACCAAGCACAAGTTCCTAAAGCTTGCCTCCAGAAATGTTTCCCTCACCCTAAACCAAGAAAGACTCACACCTAGGAATCCTCTTCACTAGAACCCTCAATTGGCTTCCCGATGTAAAAAGAACACTTAATAGATTAAAACCGCTCAAACCTACTGGGCGTCCTCCGGGGTAGAATCAGAGGTTGAAACCCTAAAACACTTCAACACACCTACAAAACATACATCCGCCCTATTATGGATTTCCGAGCACCCATTAACACAACACCAAAACATATCACCAATCATACACAGAATCCAAACAGTTCAGAAAAACTTCGCGCATAAAAGAATTTTCGGCGATACTATCCCAATCAAAGAAATCCTTACCATTCCCTACAACTACCGTTTTCCCCAATTCCCACGAAGGAAACCTAAATGAAAATTCAAGCATCCCTCCGAGATCCTTACAGAACTCCTTGGCGAGCTCCCTGAGGAGATATAAGAATCCCTAGATAACACCCCTTATGCCCTCCGCATCTCCCCGTCTATTCGATGACGACCTAGCATGATACCGGACAACGAATCGGATTAACCACCCTAAGCACGCTACACCCCACTAACAAACACGCATACATAAACCAATTAACACATTATTCAATAATCAATAAACCTAAATCTTTTTTTTACACCAAAAATAATCACACCTCATGATCGCACGCTATACAATAACACAAAACATCGCAATACCAACAAGAATGGATTGACCAGGGCTGAAGAGGAGAAGTACTCGTGAACAGTCTACGCCAAGGATGTATATATATATATATATATATATATATATATATATATATATATATATATATATATATATATATATAATATATATATATATATATATATATATATATATATATATATATATATATATATATATATATATATACGCTTATTTAGCAGTGCAAATTTTCTATGCCGATTAAAGTCTGACATAAAGTTTTAAACGTCCATCTGAGAGATTGTTTTTGTTTTCATAATGTTGTCTGTTTTCGTTACGATCGTATTAAAACAGGTTGCATAGTTAGTTAACCTAAAAAATTATTAAAATTGTTTCATTCCTCTTAATATCCACTTTGCAGGTTGAAGCGTCGTGTGTTGTCCCCACCTGATATGTTTTGGTTTGCTAGGAGCTACTAGATCTGATTAACTCTACCATATGAAAATAAATGAAGGAGGTGTGATGTAATGACGATTAATAAATCGAAAAATAAAAAAAATTGGTTTTGCAGTTTAAAACTATATGTACGGTTGGTTAGTTATATCAATATTGTACATTCATTTTAGACCACAAGTACTAAACATAATCATTTTTTTTATAATTTCGGATTTTCGAAAGTTGATCTTTACACTAGGCACCCTCTTGGGTGCAGTTAGAACACTGTTCTAGCAAACGACGGTGGAAATGATACTGATTTGGAAAGATTATGTGGTTGGAAAAGCGCTACTGTTGCGGAATTTTTATGTCGAAGAATCAGTTATGCATAGAATTGCAATTGCAAAAAAAAGGTTAGATCTGAAGTTTGTCGCGTTAAAAATAATACTCTGCAGTCATAGAAGACCCTACACCTGTTACCAACTTACATTCTTGCTGTACAAACGATTGATTGTGAATTCATTTGTTGACAGAAACTTGTGATAATTTAACAAACATAAAAAATGCCATACGTTAGAGATTGTTGCAAAGAAAACGACTGTTAGCGAAACCTCTGCACCTGAAAAAAATAACATAACTCACACTGAAGTTGTAAAGGGGAATGTAACAGCAGAAATACCAATTCTATTTTCAGATCTTGTGGATTGTACTAAACATTAATTATTTATATTATTATACCGATGGTGGTTACTGGCAAAAGCTTTGTAAATTAAATACACAGCTGTTGTAATTTACTGTGCGGTAAAAAATTACAATAATATTGCATTTACCCTTCTAATCTGTTATTTTAAACTGCAATGCGATTATAATGTACGTAACGCCAACTTTTATGCTTGTTATGGACCCTTTTACATCCTGAAACAGATAAATATTTTAAGTAATACATTTAGTACTATTAAATAGCTAGGTAAATGAGGGCCTAATTTACACAAGCGCGGATACAAATTGTCTTTTTATATGTGGATAAACTATCATGGTCTAAAGTGGTATAACTATATTTCTGTACAGGATTTAATAGACAATTTCTGGTGAAATATCTGAAATATAATTATTGACCTTTTAATAAAGAAAATCCCCATCTCGGCAGCCTGTTTTGTTCATCATTATTATCTTCTATATTTATTAACTGTAACAATTTGAGTTAATCTTTTTTATTAGATAAACAATATTTTAAAAGTGAAGAACACTAAATTTTGGCCAAGGTTAGATTCACATAATTTTCTAAATGTATCTACCTGTATATTGTAATAGTGTTATTTAAGGTCAACACATTGAATACTAGGTTACAATTTATTCATTCATTCATTTTTGTATTTAATTTTGTCCTTGGCAATGTTGTACAGGTTCAAACTGTATTGTCAAACAATAAATTTATATTTTTAAAAGGAAAATTTTTTACATTGACATTGGCCCTGTCATTAATGACAATGCGATTAACGTTGTTTGTCACTAAGTGCCATGTGCATGCTCTCATATGTTGATGGACTACAGCAAGTTAATTATTGAATGTATAAATGATTTATCCCGAAGATATGCACATTCAATTTAAAAGGCGGTATAGAGGATAGGAAAAAGAAAAATGCCATAAATTTATATCCGTGTATTTCAATTATTATTTTATTGATTTTATACTTTTTAATATTTTATAAATGGGCCAATGGAACAATAAAAATATACAAATGAAGGCCCATAAATACATACAGGTAATTATATATTTGATTGAAAATAGACAATTTTTTTTTAATATAATCTAATATGTTAACTTTATAATTATGGAAGTGAAAGATTATAGCAGAATCCTGGAGATCCAGAGTCAAGACATTCTGTATTAAATTCAGTCGGTCGCCTCTATGCGACGTAGTAAGTACTTACAGGCGAGATAATGGAGGTCACCAAGTAGTTTATTTCAACTTTTTCGTAATTTAGTAGACCATCACTAAGATTATTGTTCGTATGTAGTAAATAAAACAGAAAAAAAGATAACTTAAATAAACTTAATAATAAACACTTAGTGCTTCTCCAAGTACTACAATATAAAATATCTAAAAATATGAATCTAAATCAGATTCTAGATCACGTATTAATCACGAAAAGTTGCATATTCTGAAATATATTTTGTTTCGATGGTAATTACGCAAACTTTTGTATGCTGTGGTGCATAGTAATACTTATTGCGATTACGCGAAAAATTTGACGTTATGTGTAACGTTTGCATTGTCATGTGCAGCCTAAAGTATTTTATTTATACATAATGTACACAACTCTCAGATTAATACAATATTAATACATTTTAAAGACATTTAAAAACACTAACAGTAAGATTTATCAGACTGTTTGACTTGAATTAAATAAAATTTTCAATCTGCATTTATTTCATTTTTAGTGAAAAAATCACCAAAATTATCACATGTGCGTGGTTGTAATATAAAAAATAGCATTTAAAAACAATACTTTTGTCTTTAAACTGCACATGATTTTACAGCAAAAATGTACAAGATTTCTTAATTATTGGAAACACAACCAAAATATATAACATGCTCACAGCCACACACCAACGATGCGCCATAAAATTTAACATTCAGCCTTACAAAGTAAATCAAACTGTTTCTCGCCGTTGCTCCGGAATGGATTTGTTTACATTAGTAGAACTAACGCGAAATTTTTACGGTGGTTCACATTGAACATTTTTTCACATCGTTTATGCGAAGTAACCATTTAGCTTAACCGAACGAGTTATAACGCTAAACTACATTACAGCTACAGAGTCTACTTTAATAGACGCAATGCTGAAAGGATATTCGCACATCAACGCTTTGTACGACACTTCTTCACATATCACGATGAACAAGACATCCATGAACTACATGTACATGGATAGCAGGTTGTTGGTATTACGGATGCTACGGGTGCGTAAATATAACCATTCGCATATACCAGAGTACCCGGCGGAGGTTGGTGTGTCATTAAACGCTGTTGATCTTGGCAAAGAACTTGCCATGCAAGTCCCTCAATAAGTGCTAAAGTTTGACGTCTTTCGTGACCCATTAAACACACTGTAGATTCTTCTACTACGTCGTGAAGTAACATCAGGTACTGGTGTTTGAGTGATTCTCCTCTGGTCCTACGAAATGATTCCATAAGTAATTTTCCAATTTGGCCCGTTGCTGCGTTATATCTGGAAAATCTATGAAAAACCGAGAGCACATGTACCTTTGTAAGGTTTTAATACAATCAGGTCGTGCGGCTTTGTAATTTTTGACTAGCAAATTACAGTATTTCAATAACCCGCCACCGCGAATCTCCTCTGGATTTCTAGTTGAAATTAGTTTTTTCTGAAGGTGGTATAAAGCTTCTTGAAAGTCACCGTACACAGATTCACCCACTACAGTAGGGTAAAAGTTTTCACTAATTGGCAACTTGCTACAATCGTAAAATAAAAGCAGAGAGTCTAAAACAATTTGGAATGAGTCTACCGAAAATTCGAACTGTCTTCTCATTGTATCAACAAATTTCAACTCAACATTCTTATGTCCGCGAGAATTTCCAAGGGATATTAACGACCACCGATCACCGTCGTTATACACTTTAACCATTTTACTCACGTACGCTTCCTTAAGGCTACACGTAGAAATACGTTTTCGATTTACGCCGTCAGGTAGTAAATCAAACAAAGAACTTAAAACAGCTGATTTAACACGATCGTAATTCCGTCCACTTGATAATTCCACACCGAATATGAGATCCAGATCATTGTATGGTTGTGATTCTGTTGCAGAACATGAGATGCTGCTCCTCCGTTAAGACGAATATCTCGTACCCGCATCCCAGCACCTCCTGACGCAGTATCGCTTCTAGTTTTCCACGAACAACAGTTACAAGGTCGCGAAGTTTTACTTCTAATGTAGGAAAATTTCCTCGGCCGTGAATACATACAACTTCGTCCATAACATCGTTTAAGCGACGAACCTGCTCATAACTAAGTACTGCTAGTCGTTGTTGGGATTCTGAGTTGGTGGTGTCATTACTAGCTATTGGATGGCTTGGTGAATAAGCATCGATTGAAATCCGTCGTCGACGTTGTTCTACAGGTGCCCCCATTACTCCACACTGAAACAAAATAATATTACGTTAGTACGTAAATATACGCTTCATAAATATTACACACCATTGAATATATTATATTATAGATTAGTTTAATATAAATGTTTCCGTTATTTCTATTTGTGTTATCACCTTTTACGTCTATTAATTACTACACTATTTTACGTCATCACGTCAACGTCAACGTAAAGACTACGGCGTTCTCGTGTATGAGGACAAGAAATTCAACAAGCGCAATGGACCCGGTCTCGTGGCTCGTTAGTTGTTGCTAGGTAACAGGATTGCTATAGATAAAGGAGTTGAGCGGGGTGGCGCCACAGATTGTCATGACGTCATGTTGTAAAGCGTGCGTGGGTGGTATGAATGACTGTGTAGGCGAAGGGTGCAGGATGAACAACGCCTACAACATAGGAACCCCGGGCCCGAATACAAGTATCGATCAGTGAAATGCACTAAAACCCAGGACCTACGCAAAAGCTCGCTTTATTTACAATAATCTGATATTAAGCCTAAACGCATTAAAACTAAACTTCCTACGTCGTTGTTAAATCATTAAACGCAAACTTCGGGTGATAACGAGAAATAAGTCGTGAATAACATAGAGGAACCGTATATTTCAAGATTTACGTTTAAATTTATTGTTTCCAAAGTCGCCTGAAATATCGTATTACTACAGGTACGGAAAATTTAAGTAGCAAAATTATAATGAAAAATAAAATACGATGTTAGTGAAAACGGAGAAAATCAATCTGTTTATCTAGATACAAACAGTCCGACTCAAGATACATTTTATTTTATACGCTAAATATAAAGCTAACGCACAACAAATTTTATACAAAACACAATTTCGACCGTGCAAATTATATGTACAGAATTAGAAATTGAGTAATAGAACATTCCTGGTTTTTATTCCTTTGTATTACTACAAAAAGGTTGTATGGCATGCCGAGTCGTTTATAGATAGATAATGAGTATAATTGGATTAATTAACAAGTATACATTCAATAACTTATTTTCAAGTAATTCAAACTAGTATGTATACATGCTTTAGAAAAGGAAGTCGATTGGAAATTTTTATAATGAAATAATTTTTTTTTAAATGTAGAACAAAGAATGTATCTATTCAACATGCAATAATTGCATAAGTTCTGAATACATACAAACGGAAAAAACAACTTTCGACGTAAGAATGCTAGCAGGTAATAGTAGCAATCACAGCTCAATGAGTGCAAGTTAGTTGAAGGTTTTTTTGGTATAAATTTTAAAATATAAGCATTTTATTTAAAACAAAGGTAGTAATTTGCATAGTGTAACACTTGATTGCTCGATTAAAGTATGTGAAACATAAATAGTGGCATGTTTATAATTTCACACGAAAATGAATACATTATACTTACTTACATCATAAAAACTTTGTAATTGCCATGTTATTTTTATTAATAATTTATTTTAATACTAGGTACTAATAAATATTTGAGGTTAAAAATATGATAAAATTAAATTTTATTCAGATTATCTTCTTCGCAACAAGACCTGCAAAATAACATGCGGATGTGGTATTATGATAATAAGTAAACTGTTTCTATGTTCGAATTGATAATAAAATACACCTAAAATATTTAACAGTTTATACATTGTATTGAATTGAAACATATTTTTGATAAAAATATTCCTTTATATAACGTTTCGCCAACCTTATGTTTATAAAGTGACATTAAAAAGATATTACTGTCAATCTTAGCCTATAAAATATTCATTTGGGTTCACGAAAGGACAAAGAGGAAAAAAGTTATACTACATTAAATTTATTGATGTTCCGCGTTGTTCGTATGCACTGATTGTTATTAAATAAATCATAAAAAGTAGAACTCTAATCCTTCTTTTCATTATAATTTAAAATTTATATGTAATTTAATAAAAATATTAAAAGCAAACCTAAAACTTTTATTTGGTAATAGAAGTGATTTATTCAAGTCACAGAGAAACCAAGATTTTCTGTCTATCGTCATTAAAATCAATTTTTTAACCAAATTAATGTATAATCAAAAATTATTATTAATTTTATTAAATACATAAATAAAAAGTTTGCCTGGAGTAGAATTTGAATCTACAACACACTTTGCTAGAGTACTTATTCGTTCATAACAAAATTAATAAATTAATCTATAAATTGGGGCTTCAGTAAAATTATTGTAAAAGTTAATGCTTCACGAGTATAAATGTTAATGTTAGCGAAATAAAATGGTTTGTTTTACTATTTGTGTGTGGATCTAAAGTAATGACAACTTTTCTTACAAAATAGATTTTCAATCGAACGGCTTGTTCTATATCATGAAATCATAAAATTTTACAATTGTCGACCACAGTAATACGGTATCAATTTTTCCCTAAAGACAATGAACCATGTATAAAGAAGTTTATTACGGTGGATCCATGATATTCAATCACGTAAAAACCAGTAGGAAGTTAGTCATAAAAGTTCAGCAATAATGCTCATATTAGTGCGTATATTTAGTGAAGTTAGCAACAAGTTCAGCAATAAAAGATAAAAAAGTTATTTCGAACCTGATATAAGAAAATTTTATTAATTAAACGAACACCCCACCCAAAGTATAATAATGTATTAAGACACATTAAAAAATAATTTAAGCCAAAAAAATGTTACATATTTTCTATTTTGTAGTAAAGTCGATGAAAATATATCATTAGTTCAACTCAAGCTGGGTAACTTCTCGTCCACGATTAGAGCGTATCAATTTTGTTACAGTCTGATCATAGAATATCTTTAGAAGCTTAAAAATTAAATAACTAGAGCGAGGTTGAAGTCTATAAGTTGTATGCCAGCTGCATTTTCCCACGCTAGATTTCTTGCTTCTAAGCTTTTGGAAGGGGCCGCATGGTAGTCATAATATTTGGCTTTACACGGTTTATAAAATGTTTTAACCACTTTACTTTCCCTTTCTTATCAATATTATCATAAAAAACTCGACCCGAATATGATGTGTTTCATCCATATTATACAGGGTGGGTGTCTACTGCGTGGACGGAGGATTTCTCCTTAACTATTAGAGATATCAAAACCAATTTTGGTGTGATAATACACGATTATTGAACCTACATTCTAAAAATGTTATACAGGGCGATTGACAAAAATATGCGAACCCAACCTGTTTTTTAAATGAAACACCCTGTATATTTTTGCATTTTTGGATTCACTGTTACATTTAGAATAAAAGTATAGAAATTTGCATCTGTATCACTAACCGTTCTGCAGATATCGCCATTTTAGTACCAAAATAGAGTTAACTATGGAACCATGATGCGAGCGTTGTCACCACGATTTTGTAAATCTGTTTATACCACCGACTATTAATAATAGTCTACTAACAAACAAACTGGGAAATTTTTCGAAAACATGTAAAACTGTACAGAATGATTAACTTGCGCGAAATGTAATTTTTCTCAATTTTTTCAAGATACTAATTGATAATAGGTTTCATAGCCATAAGGCGTACCCTTCTTGAGATATTAACGCTTTATTTGGAAATATTAACATACAGAAGAACAAATAAAACAAAATCCAGAGCAAATTAGAAAATACGAATGGCAAATAAATTCTTTAACTGATAGGAAAACTTAATTAATAACTAAACAATCATATAATTCTCTACACCTAAAAATAAGTTGAACAAGTAAACATAAACGAATAAAACCATAAATTCAAATTAAATGATCAAAACGCTGACGACGCCTAACTAAACACTTTGCAATTCGCTCGGTAAACGAAAGATTCACTTCGCTTGTGGTGGGAGAATGTTGGTAAACTTTTTCTTTAACAAGATCCGGTGATCTGGCTGGCCAGTTTTGCACACCACCTCATTTCTATCGAGATATTGCCTAACGTTGATTGCATAGTGTGGAGGGCGCCATCCAGTTGAAACCACATCGTACGAATATTATCCACCTCGATATTTTCCAAAAGCTCGGGTAAATCATTTCCAAAAACTGTCAATATCTTTCTACAGTAAGACTCGCATCAAAGAAAAAAGGACCAACCACATTAAAATTGATTATACCACTCCACACATTAACTGACCATCAATGCTGGTGATCAACAACTCTTAAGATGTGTGGATTAGTATCTGAATAGTGATAGTTATGTGTATTAATATCCGTAAATAGAATGTTATTAACAAAATTGGGTTCTTCATTGACTTTAGTAGTTACCCATTGGCAGAAAGATTCACGATTTTGAAAATCTATTTCACTTAAAGCTTGATGTTGCTCGATATGATAAGGATGCAATTTGTTTTTTTTTAATAAAGCTGCGAACTGTATTTCTATTTAGGTCTAGGTGTGTACTTAGCTCTCTGGTACTAATTTGCGGATTTTCTATAAGAGCTGCCACAATTTGAAATTCAATTTCTTCATTTGGGCTTGTTTTTGCGCGCTTTATAAATCTCTCAGCTACATTCATAATCAATTCTTTCCGCGGTATCGTTCCGTGGGTATTGTTCACAGTACAAACGGGTAGCCAGCAAAGCATTTCTTTGAGCTTCGCCGTAAATAAAGATCATATCGACCATTTCTTCTTTGGAAAAATTCATTTTATACAAAAATTGACAAAACGACAATCCAAAAACACACAAACTAATGGAACAATATTTTAATGATTATACAAACGTCAAAACAATAGATGCAATTGTTCCTCTTTATTACGAGCGGCTAGCCTACCTGATTTGTTTTGTTGAATTCTATTGTCATAGTAAATTTGTATTTTAGAATATTTTTACGTAAAAGCGTCAATATCTCAAGAAGGGTCCGTCTTATGGCTATGAAACCTATTATCAGTAGTATCTACTTTTCACGGGGAATCGAAACATGTTGCATTTGAAAAAATTGAGAAAAATTACATTTCGCGTAAGTTAATCATTCTGTATAGTTTTACATATTTTCGAAAAATGTCCCAGTTTGTTTGTTAGTAGACTATTATTAATTGTCGGTGGTATAAACAGATTTACAAAATCGTGGTGACAACGCTCGCATCGTGGTTCCAAAGTTATTTTGGTACTAAAGCGACGATAAAAATTTCTATACTTTTGTTCTAAAATGTAACAGTGAATCAAAAATGCAAAAATATACAGGGTGTTCCATTAAAATTGATCACTATGGGTGATGGTGGGGAAGCCATCGCCATCCCAAACTCTGGTTGGTAGAAAGTGGCTTTACTTGGAAATATGTAGTTCTAATGCATATTGTCTGAAGTTCCTTTATTGTGTTGTAATTTTCCAGGCAGTTTAATGATATTTAATTTATTAATGATCCATCTTTCCTATAATAAAATCAGATTTCATAGTTGGCTTTATATGTTTATCAAAGTTTTTTATTTGCGTTTTCAAATTTCCTAAATTCATTTTCATCTTATTAATTCTTAAAGCTATTACCACTTACTGAGGACGATAACTGTAATTGTCATCGAAACGTTTAAATTTATATAAAAGGTAAGTAAAAAATACATGATGTAACACCCAAAAGTATTAAATATTTTAATTTCACAGTAACTTTTATTGAGTGGCTAAGGAATTTGTTTGTTATTTGTATCCGATTTCCTACTAAAATATAGTGATAGAATGCGCACACTCGATCGTAACAAAACGCATATTTCTATATAAAAATTTTAAATGAAATGAGAAGTTATGCTTGAAATTGATTAACTTATACAATGCCTAATTACGTTTCACCTAATTAAACAATATCACTTCAAAGAAGGAAATCAAAAACGTAATGACCTAAAATTTTTAGCACCCTCTCGCTAAACGATAACTTTTTACTCTAAAAATAATGCGCAAAGTGTTCTTTTATAGAATGAACGTAGAAAAAAATTGTTCGTTTTTTTTATATAACAGTAAATCATTAATAAGGTATTTTTATCGATAAAGTACAAGTGGAAATTTTGTTTTCTTCGCAACCTTTCAGCAGCTGTAGTGCTCGAACACGTATACAAAAGAAAAGTGAACTGGAGAGAGAAGAGGCACCGTAACTGTCAGCTACAGCGCATTGGATGTGTGAGGAACAACGAGGTCAGAGAGACAAAGGAAATAAATGTATATACGTAGAACGGAAGAATTCAATTTGGGCCCCACGAGTGTTTAAGTATGTACACAAAAAAGGAGCCCTTTTCTCAAAACACGAAACAGGAAACATGAAAAAGTATTTATACACGAAAGACAGGTAGGTTTCGTGAAAAAGAAGGTTATACATACACAAATATCTACACACAAATGGTACCAAGAAAATAACTAATAAATCGAAATACTGAAGTAACCCCAAAGACATCTAAATTACAGTTAATTGCTTAAAGGTTAGCATAACATAAAATATGGTAGGGTTGTACATTAAAATAGTTTCAGGTGTGTTTGCATTCACAAAAGTGTAAAGATACGGTTCCACTTAGCTTTTAATAATCCTGATTAATTATAGATCTTTGTGTTATCCAGAGTGATATGAGTAGGTATAATACATATTTCCAATTAATGTAGCAGGTTACCAAAAGTAAGAAGTAGTTCGGAAGTTTATAGCACTATATTTATAGATATCGGAACTCCCAGATTGGAATATGTTTTTGGTTGTCTGACTTATTCCCAGAGTAGAATAAGAGCTCTGTAATTTCTTACATAAGACACAAGTAACCTTACCTTGACGAGGTGTACAATAAGACCAATTCAAACAAAGTAGAATTTGGAAAAAACGGGTATGTTGGTAATCCGAACTTATGAGGATTTCTAGTCAGAATATGTATGTATTTTCCTTAAATTATAAGTAATTATAATGAGACAATCGTAGTGTTGATGGTCGATGTTTTAACCTTTAAATCCTCATGTCTCCTAGAAAATAATTAGCACTACTTAATCATTCCAAATAATGAGGAATAAATACATATCCGATCCTTAGTCGATGAATTAATTACATTCAGGAAATACTTGATTCCTCTAGGAATTGAAACGTAATCGCGCCCACTTATGGAAGCAAAAAGGAAAAGAAATCGTTCCTTTATGAACTTAGTAACTTTGTCATTATTAACCAACCGTAATCCAGTGGTTCTCGATTGTGAAAATGCATGTTAAGTATGAGTGACCATCACCATAAAAATAATTGATTTAGTTTAGGAAAATAGTATATTTAAGAGAACGTTAAATGAGAAAATAATAGAAACAGCAATAACCAAATGATTTTAATAGCAGATAAATAATATAACATCAGAAATAATGGATGTTACACACCCCCTAGCAAAATGGAGAGCTCGGTAGAGGAAACAAAAAGGTAGGAGGAAAGAGAAAAGTAAGTAAGAAGTTCGAGTAATTGACTGACTTCACAAAAAATTTAATGCGTATCATATTTATTTTCTGCTCTTCAAAACTTAATAAAAATGTAAACGTTAGGCCTTGAAACACCACAAATAATACAATTCTTTCAAATAATACCTGAATAAATTCAGGGTCGCTTGCAAAATGAAAACGGAAAGCTACAAGCTGTCCATGAAATAATCTGACATATCTGTATCTGTGTATAAACAAAGATGTTATACAGAAGGCTCGCCACACTTGCACTCTGGAAATGCATTTACACAATTCATTTTCTATCCCAAAAACCCGGTGAATGAAGCTAATTTTTTTGCGATCTCAAAAATAATTAAAATGATTTTTAATTAAATAAAAAATTGTAGTCCTAAAGTTTTTCTCTCACATCGAAATATTTTTTCACAATGAAGCGTCTATCAAGTATTTATCATCTGTCCTGCCGGAATACCCTTCTACAAGGACTTTTGTACATCTATTTGTCCTGCCAGCAGGACACAAATTCCTTCAAAGTTTCTATACACAGTCCTTCGACAGTACTCCAGTTCTCTTCGCAGGACTTTACTATAGGCTTACTCGCTCCAGACGTTACCTGTTTCCGCCGCATCAAATTTCGTATCGTAGGCACCGACACGTCGCGCTCGTTCCATGGCTCTGAAACAACTACTAAATCGTCGTTTAAACTTGCGCTGACTTGCCTAGAGACGTAGATTATGAAGTCTTGAAATACCTATGATTTGCTATGTTTTCACTTGAATGGTGTAGCCAATGATTACAAATCATAGTTTTAGAAAAATTCTGGAATACAGTTCAAATAAAAGAAATCTATCTCTTTTACAATCTATTTATCCATATGGACATTCAGTACCCTGGGTGTATTTTTTGCATATGTAGACCTATTATACCTACAGTGAAACAAATGTCGTTAGCAATATTAATGAATTCCGTTATAGACTGAAAATCCAGTGGATTAACGAATTTTCTTTGGCGCAACAAAATTTTACTTATTGATTTTATGTGAAATTAAAAACCATTAACTTACTTATAAAGATGAAATATTAGTTTAAAATATTATGCATGTACAAAATGATCAAATAATGATTGTGTATGTGATATGGTCTTTGTTCTTACGAATAATGTACCTAAACATAAATGAACAGTTTCGTTAAAATAAACAATATACTTTAAATGATCAAAATTTTTTGAATTTAAAAAATTAATTATGTAATCTTTACTACCAAGAAATAATCGTCGATTCCATTGTTTAATATTGACTCGAACTGGTTTTCAATGCCCTCTTGGTTTTTAATTTCCTTATCAACGCTTACTGTGATGTCTCATCCATATGGGCTGATATACGAAATATTGGAGTGTGAATATTACACCAATTACTTACTTTTTTAACTTTAAGAAGTTTTTTAGTTTATTGAATTGTTCATTATTTTAATGAAAAAAACTTTCAATCGTCCTTAAAAAGGAGCTATATAGTTGAAATGGAAAATTCTAATTAAAGCAATTAATTTCGTATATTGGTTTTCTGAGAAATATTGTCATCTGTCAAACGAGGGCGGAACAAATATTAAAATATAAACATAGTGGTTAAATCATCTGTTGGAAAGCATAAAGTCTGAAACGTCGACAAAATGTTTGGTAAAAATTTGTATACACAAATGTTTACGTCTTTCTGTTGTAGATTCAGAAAACGACGTTAAATCCTGCTGGAGTCCATTAAAATTTGACAATTTTCCAATCGAACACTTTTATTCTACTTAGAGAGTCTGCACCAAGGACACACTACAAGATATTAAGTTCTTGAATAGCACGGTTAAAATCTTCAGATGAAGAACCAACAGGATTGGTAAGTTTTTTAAAACTCCTTACGATTAATGATTATGTATTTTAAAATTCAGATTGACATGGACCATTTGAACAAGCAAGTGGGAAGAAACGTCGTCCAAAATGCATCTATTTTGATTAGGCAAAAAAGAAAGTTTATACTTGATTGTTACATGTACTTTTAAAGGGTGAAGTGAACATGAAAGTTATGTTACTTTCACCAGATATGCAACGAAGTGTTACTCGCTGATGGTATATATGCTAGAAATTTTCTTTAGTTCGCCCTAGTCGACTGCTGATGATGAATTAATTAGAATATTTAAGTTGCTGTCATAGGCCTGTGGTAAAATATTACAGATCTCACAGTTCTATTATCATTTTTTAACATAAATGATTTAAATCATAATAATTATCTAAAATAGTGACAATATTTAAACCAAAAAATACGTGAAATTAAAACAGTTAGTTCACCAAATGCTATGTCCTGTGAATTACCAAACTTACGACTCTTATTATCTTATTCACAAAAATAATTATTAATATTATAGACATTTAAAACACTACTGAAATTAAAGTTGGTTCACCAATATGCTATGTCCTGAATTACCAGATAAATGTACGTATAACAGTATTAAATTTGAATTATTGAATTATGATTTAATATTATAAGTGATCCATATTTATAATTGTATGTATGTATATATGTATATATGTATATATGTATATATGTATATATGTATATATGTATATATGTATATATATATATATATATATATATATATATATATATATATATATATATATTTGTTTTTTTTCTCTTTCTCTTTCTTTACTATGGTACGTGTGTCAATAAAAACGAACAACAAGTATCAACATTTTCCATATATTTCGAATACGGTTGTATTCATCGTCAGTGGAATTTAACAATAAAAAGAACTAAAATTAATATTAAAAATTGACAACTAGGACAAATAATGTACATTATTTGTCATAGTTGTCAATTTTATTTATTTATTTATACAAAAATTAAAATTTGACAAATAATGCAAATCACGTGACTATTATTTTTTTGGTTAATTTTCATCTCGATCGAAGCTGAAATTGACGCCATAGTGAAATTTCGAATAAAGCTATTAATAAAAAAATCCCATATGGTGCGGACTTTACTGGTCGTACTGTATATATATATATATATATATATATATATATATATATAAGTGTAAGATCTTGTAAAAACTAAGTTTATTAATAGTTTAGAGGAAACGTTTTTATTTATTTTTTTATCTGGCTATCCAGGAAATACTATCAAAACTATAAACGTGTGGATACGTTCTCGATATTAATCATTTTACCAGCAAATTCTTAGGCAACTGTTAAATTTATTAAACCATACAAGACTATATGACAAGTTTTGCAATGGTTAATTAACTTTCTAATAAATTTAAAACCACCATAACAAATTGCCCTTCCTTTCACATAAAAGCTAAAAATAAAATCCTATTTCATAAAATTTTTGGTAAACAGCAAATATTGTTACAACATTAAAATCAATTATTATGGAATAAAGTTTAGAGCGAACAAAACCTACATTTGTTTCAATGTGTAAATAACTTAGTAACAATACGTTGTACAAGATTGATTAATTGCCATTAACTAGATGTACTTGATATTATAAAGTAATTAAATGTAATTGTTGACAATTAGCAATGAAGTTAAGTAAGCAGATCCTCAAGACAATTTATCGTAAATATGGCAATTAACGAAATGTACTGAACTTCTAGATTAAAAAATGTCCAAAATGCAGTCGCCTCGCTTAAATGATTTTGTAGTAAAATTGTGCAATGCTTTCATTGAATGCATATCCAAACTTAATTAATTAAAAAAATATTAATTTCCCACAATGCAACATTTAGATTATAAACAATTAGGGTGTCTAATATTTCATCACTTTATTCAATCGCAATCGATATCACGTTCATTGTTACATTTTGTAAAGTTTAATTATGACGCCGTTAAGGTCGCGAATACTACGTATTTTCTATTGAATTGCAAAACAGTAATCATGAAGGTTATACATGTGGAATCGAATCACCTGGTTTTTACTGTTTCCATAATTATACCAAAAAAATTAATTTAATTAGAATATTCATATCTTCTATTTCCAAATGTTCTATTTTTCAGATTTAAACGCTAAGCGGTAAAGTGTTCTCACAATCAAAATTTCATTTTTTATCCAGTAAATTTCCATTCACGATTATGTAATTTAATTTTTGATGTACCTGTTTGATCATTTTTAATAAATATTGATCGCGTTATTCTGATAAAATAAATCTACCTACATATAAACAAAATAATTTATTGATCATACTAAATAATGTTATCATAGTTTCATAAAAGCAAAATCGTGTTACTTATAAACAATTATATTGATAAAACGCATGCGAAATATTAATAGTTGCATATATCTAAATATTAAGGACTTTAACCTTCTCTTATGATAAATTAGCAAATATTGAAAAAGAAAAATTACATGTAATTTTAGTCCAAGCTGCATTTTAGAGGTTATCGATTAAAAGAAGCATAATTATATTATTGAAACACCATTTTTAGAACTAATTTACTTAACTAAAGGCAGCTCAAAAGCTATGACAAAGTCATACGTGATTGACGTAACTTTTGAAATAATTAGGTTAGTTTAAATATGAGCATTTATTTACACCACCTTAGACCTTACAGTATAAAAGTGTTTTAACGCAATGGCGTAAACTAATCTTAAGACTAAACACAGTATTAAGTAAAAATACATTACAAAAATAGCTGGTGTGGAACAGCACACGACCTTTCAACCTACAAAATGGAAATTAAAAGAAAAGAAATAAATTGAATAACATTTTTTTAGGATAATAAGCAACCTCTTTTATAAGAAGTTCATTACGAACATAGTTAACATGGTAAACGCAAAAACAGTAATCTATGTCAAACTTCATGGCAGACGGATGCTAACTTAAATTAAAAGAAATGAAATAATTTTAATTTCAATTTTGTTAAGATAACTATGCAACTCCTTTTTATACGTTCATAACGAAAACAGGCAACATTGTAAAAACAAAAACAATAATCTGTCAGAATGACGTTTAAAACTTCATGACAGATAGAAATTAATAGACATAAATGCATGTTAACGTATAAAAAAAATTCCAAAGCCGTCCGTTTCCATAAAAATATCGATTATACAGCTTCAGCATTTTCAATCATATTTATTTAATTTTTACATTTATTTCACTTTACATTAAAAAATGTATGTAAAATTAAATTTTCTTTAAAAAATACGTCTACACTTTCTTATAAAATTAATCGTTTTTCAGATAATGAAAAAATTTGAACTAATACTTCAATTCTATTCAATTTTTTTATCGCTAAATTACACGTTATTTCAAAAAATTGCATAGAACATAATTAAGCTTAAATACAAAATTTTAAGTACGTGGGTGTTTTCGTTCTGCAGTTATCGTGGATACTAACATACATCCACACAGACATGATGACCGATCTCGGCGAAACTTAACCAAAGTTGTAAAATGAGGTAATAAGTCGATCTAGCGATAGTGAAAAAAATCGATTACATAACCTTTTATACATATGTGTATGTATGTAGGTTGAAAGGTAATATAATTTCAAAATTCGTTTGTATTCGTTCGTATCTTTATACACTTTACACAGGAAAAAGCTCTAAAAAGAACGAATTGGTATTTATGATAGTAATATTACAGTTCGGATGCGATTCGTTTGCAGTTTAAAAAATAAAACGTTGGAGATTTGTTCCATTTGTGGCGGTTTAAAACAATACTGCGAAATGTGGCTACTGATCTGTCTTTCAATATGTTTATATTCAAAGTCTTAGTATAATGTAAAGAGACTTACTGTCATTGGCATGAATTTCCAAACCTATTTATTTAAAAAAATTTAAGAAAGCGGCAAATTAACATTCAGGCAGAATTTTTATGACGTATTTTCTTTAATTAATGTTTATTAATACTGACTTAGTTCATATTCACTTGGTGCACAAACTAATAAACATAATTAATAAACATCAACAGAAAATCGTTATTGTTCTTATAATTGCTAATTTATTCTCGTTTATGTAGGTAACTAAAAAAAAACTACTGAACATTTCCAAGATGAGTATAATTTTGTTGTTCCATCAAAAATACCTTTTAGGGTAATCACAATTTAACCGAAAACTATATATATATATATATATATATATATATATATATATATAATATATATATATATATATATATATATATATAAAAAAAACAAATTATTATTATCCATATTTTGAAGTATACACTGGAACAAATATTATTCTTATATCTTCTTAACAATAAACATAACCAAAACATCCTTTATTTTTTTGGGTAATTATTTCCTCATATTTCGAATTTCAACAATAAATGATGTGCATGCATTGTTTATCAAGGTTGTATTTCAGAAGCGAATGTTTACAATAAAAGAACCCGTGTTTGCTACATTCATGAGTCATTTAAGTGTAAATAGTCTAAAGTAGAAAAATCCAAATTACAATATTGTAAACTGAAGTTAGATAATATAAACAAACAAAACTTAAAAATAGACACGCCAACTTTAGAAAGAAATATTAACGCAATAAAAAAGTAAAATGTTTTCACTTAATTTGCAACTTTTAACCTCTGACCCTAAACTTACATAGAAATTTAATCTAAAAATGAATACAATCAATCAAACAAATATGTTTTTATTATATGATTCTATCTGTATGTATAAAATTCAAAGCCCTGACTGACTCACTGATTGACTAATATATCAACGCACAGCCTAAACCGCTGGTCCTAGAGACCTAAAGTTTGGAGGGTGTATTCTTTGTGAAGTGTAGGTATCCACTAATAAAGGGTTTTTCGAAATTCCATCCCTAAGAGGGTTAAATGGGGGGTTGAATTTTTTGTGAAACTTTTTCTATGTGTCAAATTGTCTCGAAAATTGGTACACAATTAGACACATGTATCACAAAATTTAAATATCGCCTCCTCCCCCCACCATTCGGAGATCGCAGCAACCCGCGACGGGTGCGGCTAGTACTTATACAGGGTGGCCCATTAGCGTGTGGAAGTGTAATAACTTACTTAGGATCAAAAATACAAGCAAATGTTTTAAATAAAAGTTGTTATGTTTGCGCAGATACACATTTCTAAAATATTTTGAGATATACAGGGTGTTCAGCCTAAGCGAGACAACATGAAGTTTACTTTTTTTTAATATGACACCCTGTATATTTGTTCACCGTCGAATTCAGCGTAAAATTCTGCATCTAGCCCTATCTTTTCTTTTCCCATAAATTCCGACGTTGCCAAGCTGGAGCAAAAAATATGAAGATTTGACAATTTTTTTTTAAATAGGTATAACTTTTTTCACTTATAAATGCGACAATTAAATTTCTTCAACATTTGTAAAAAAAACATGCTTTTGTGAGATCTCGATAAAATTAACGGTTTAAAAGAAACGGGCAATTTTATGTCGCACTGCACACCCATAGCGTATTCACCATTTTTTTTTAAATACCATTACAGTAAGAATCCTGTATTATTAGTAAATTACTAATAAATCGGTAGAGTCCACATTTATAAAAATAAACTTTTACATTTTTTATACTCCTTTTATTACTTACAATGGTGATATAATAAAACTTTAATGAAAACGAACACACCTTAATTTAACAAAAGTAAAAATACGAATATAATATAAAAACAAAAAAAAAGGTATTCGATGTTATCAAATTTCACATTTTCAAATTTTCCAACAAATAGTATCAGTAATTTACAGCAAATCAGCAGAAAAATAATCCGCATTTAATGTGAATCGTTTTTGTACTATTTTAATAAAAAAAAGCATTATTCTAAGTAGGCGGCTGTCATCTCACTTGTAAATCATGTCTAAATATTTGTCATCTGTCTACGCCTGTAAGGGTGAGAAATTGTCACATTATTTATTTTAAATTAAAAATGGTAGAATTTACCTTTAATCAGTGTGCGGATATGGATATGCACATGATGTTTGGAATGGCAGACGGTAATTCTAACCTAGCTAGAAGACTATTCGGAACGTTATCCAACTCGAAGGATACCATATATGAGAACGTTTGAACGCATAGATCGGAGTTTAAGAGAAGCAGGTACGTCTAGCTTAATGTAATAATTTTTTTAACTGGTCTTTACAATGGATAATTACGTTTTAAGTTCACTTTTATCGAAGAAAGGTGGCGAATAAGGTATAAGAAACGTGAGTACTCCAATAATTGAAGAAAACATACTACCTAGGTGCTGTTGATAATGAACCTACAACCAGTATGGGGAAACTTTCGGCACAATTTAATATTTCAATATCAAGCGTACATAGAATTCTTCACGAGCAACTATTGCATCCGTTTTATTTTCAAAAATTCATGCTATGTCACCAGATGACTATCCTCCTAGGCTGTGAACTGGTTTTTGGGTAAACAACATTTCATTGAAAATGTACTATTTTTGCAGGATATTCTGCCAATTTTATCAGAGGATGTACATTTACAAAAGCACCAATGTATGTGGTTTATGCACGATGGGACACCCCCTCACTTCTATCGTGAGGTACGTACCGATCTAAATAATATCTTTCTAGATAGGTGGATACCAAAGGGTGGACCATTTCAATGGCCAGCTGGTTCGCCAGATATCAACTATTAGATTTTCATTTTTGGGGCTATCTTAAAAAATAAAATCGCTTTAAAATGTTCGAAAACGTCCAAAAACAAAATATGAGCAAAAAAACCTTGTGTGTGTGCGTGCGTGCGTGCTTTCTTGCGTGCGTGCGTGCTTGCGTGAGTGAGAGTGAGAGTGTGAGTGTGAGTGAGAGTGTGAGTGAGAGTGTGGTGAGAGTGTGAGTGAGAGTGTGAGTGAGAGTGTGAGTGAGTGTGAGTGAGAGTGAGTGAGAGTGTGTGTGAGAGTGTGTGTGAGTGTGTGTGAGAGTGTGTGTGACAGTGTCTGTGAGTGTGTGTGAGTGTGTGAGAGTGTGTGAGAGTGTGTGTGAGTGTGTGAGAGTGTGTGTGTGTGTGTGTGTGTGTGTGTGTGTGTGTGTGTGTGTGTGTGTGTGTGTGTGTGATGTGTGTGAGTGTGTGAGAGTGTGTGTGAGAGTGTGTGTGAGAGTGTAAGTGAGAGTATGTGTGAGAGTGTGTGTGTGTGTGTGTGAGAGTGTGTGTAGGTGTGTGTGAGTGTGTGAGTAGTGTGAGTGTGTGGAGGTGTGTGAGATGTGTGTGTGTGAGTGTGTGTGAGTGTTGTGGTGAGAGTGTTGTGAGAGTGTGTGAGTGGTGTGAGTGTGTGCGAGTGTGTGTGAGGTGTAGTGTAGTGTGTGTGAGTGTGTGAGTGAGAGTGTGTGTGAGAGTGTGTGTGAGTGTGTGTGAGTGTGTGTGAGAGTGTGTGAGTGTGTGTGTGTGTGTGAGAGTGTGTGTGGTGGGGTGTGGTGATGTGTGAGAGTGTGTGAGAGTGTGTGTGAGAGTGTGTGAGAGTGTGTGAGAGTGTGTGAGTGTGTGTGAGTGTGTGTTGAGTGTGTGAGTGTGTGTGAGTGTGTGTGTGAAATGTGTGTGTGAGTGAGTGAGTGAGTGTGGATGTGTGGAGTGGTGCGTGTGTAGTGTTTGAAGGACTGTGAGTATGTGAGTGTGTGAGGTGTGTGTGAGTGCTGGTAGTGTGTGTGAGTGTGTGTAGATGTGTGTGGATGTGTGTGAGGTGTGGGTGTGAGTGTGGTGAGAGTTGTGAGTATGTGAGAGTATGTGTGAGAGTGTGTGAGAGTGTGTGTGAGTGTGTGTGAGAGTGTGTGTGAGAGTGTGTGTGAGAGTGCGTGGGAGAGTGTGTTTTTCTGTACAATAAACGGTTTACAAGATATTAGCAAAAAACCGTCACTTTAAAAAACCTTTTATCCTAAATATCTCCGAAACTACTAACATATTCAAAAAGTGAAAATACCATTAGATAGGAAATAAAGTTTCATACAAAAAATGTTGAAATTTTTTCGAAAATTTTGTCATTTTCGAAATATTACCAAAAAACTCGATATTGGAACCCGTCCACACGATTTTTTTTTGAAATTTTGGTATTAGATAGAAAATGAAATTTCTGATCGAAAAGCATTCTTGTCATTTTTTGTAAAGTTAATCGTTTTTGAATTATTTACAAAAAAAAAACGATTTTTTGATGTGGAAGTATTGATACAATTTGCAGCGGTTTTCATTTTTATGGTTTCTGTTGTTATTCTCATATTTCTATTTTTGTTAAATTAAAATGTATTCGTTTTCATTAAAGTGTTTTTTTTTAACATCGCCATTGTAAATAATAAAACAAAAAAAATTTTAAAGTTTAATTTTAGAAATGTACATTTTAGAAAATGGTCAATGCGCGATATAAAATTGCCCGTTAACTTTATCAAGATGTCACAATAAAATGTTTTTTCGTTAGAAATGTTTAAGAAATTTAATTGTGGCATTTATAAGTGCAAAAAGTTATTTTTAAAAAAAATTGCTGCAGCAACCATTGAATTTACTCCGTACCCGAGTTCACAACCCACAAGTGTAGAGCAAACTTGTTTATGACGCCAAGTATGTATTTATTGTGTTTATAAACGGTTAAAATTTTATTAATTTCCAATAAGTCATTTAAAAATTATAAATAAAAAACAATTTTTAATTCCCAACTTTAGTGCCATATAGTTCGTTAACGAAGGGCCTAAGCCAAAAATTTTATATGAAGTACTATAATTATTTTCATTCCCTCTATCACCTCCCAAGTGTTTGGTACGAACTCCTGGGACACCTTGTACATTAATAAACAAGATTTGTTGTACAGAATTATTATTGAAAATATCACATTATTATACATTTTCGGAAATCCTGTAAAAAGAGCTATTTTGTTGTCACGTGCAACTTTTAATTACAATAAAATAAACTTTGAGTTACATACAGCGCAGTTATGAAAGGGCTATAAGAAATGACTGTTGATTAAGTTTCGTTAAAAATGCCTGACTCATATTAAAATAAGTTTGTTCTAACTACGAAAACAAAGGCATTCATTACAACAAATTGAAGGAATTTTTTACTGTTTCTCTCTAGCAGAAAAACAAAAGCCGCTAGATTGTTATTGTCAACAGTAATGAAATAAGCAAAGAGGTCAGGGATACATAAGTTGCTTTCGTTTATCTGCGCTAATAAGAAAATTACCCATTTAATACCAACGATTTTATCAGACTGTATGAATAACAAAGTGAATTTGAAATAAAAGTCTTTCCGAAGATGATCTTGCTTATTCTGTTTTTGATAACCACGAAAAGGGTCTTGAAATCTAAAAATATTAATGCGTGTCTATTATGATACGTGTTGAGAAATGTGAAATGTAATGAAGTTTACTAGAATAGAAGTTTATACGTTTGGTCTACAATTGATACACAAAATACTCGTAGACTACTATAATGATAGCTAGGCTATTGAAAACCGTTCGGTGTTTTTACCCTATTTGTGTGGTACAGATGACGTATTTTGTTTGTTACATACTAAATGTAGAAAGAAAATACTTGGTCCAGTAGCACAATTAAACGGTAGTAGTAGCCTATTTACATCAACAAGACACGAAAGACATGAAATAATAAAAAAAATTAAGTTTATTCTAAGTGGGACTGTATAATAATTACCTAGTTGTTTTTTCAAACGCTTTATCAAAATACGTAAATTCAAGAAATCATTTAGACTTTTGAAAAAGTCTGAACCACTTTATGCGAATTCAACAAAATTATAGAAATCACATGTAATTTAATGAAATCGTTGAAATCACACCGAAACAGGGAGGAACTTCATTCAGATAAATCAACGAAATCAATTCTAAGTGACAAGTGATTTCAGTGAAATCGACGAAATGACTCAAAATGACTTGTGATTTTATATTTTCCTGAAATGCCTCGGGTATGTATAAATTGTAGAGTATACAGGGTGTATTTTAAAATCACCGACAAACGATAACTAGAGATTCTATGTTTCAAAATAAGACAAAAATGATCATAAACGCTTTTCCGAAAATGCTTCATAACCGAGATACAGGTTGATTAAAAAATACTGTTTTTAAGGTTTTTTTAAGATTCCTCAAAAACTACAACAGATATTACGCTGAGATTTGGTACACCTCAATGTCTAATTAAATACAATTAATCAGGTGAGTTTGAGTCAACTGATTCCATCCAGTGGCGTAGAATATTTTAAGTTAATCAGTTTAAGTAAAAAAACAACGCACGTCCCTGGGTTTTTTGAAGAAATATTTGTTTGATAGATTCAACATTTAATTCTGCAAATAAAATCTTATTTAGTATTTTTTCGATTCGGCACCCCGTTTTTTAAATATTTTGCATTAACATAAACGACCACATTATTTAATAAAAATCAAAATTTGTTTTATTTTACAAAAAAATAACGCAGTTAACTATTAGGTACATTATTAAAAAGATATTGAAGGAATCCAAAACAAAATAATAATTATTTTTATACATATTGTTCAAAATCTCCTCCTTCCTTTTGAATGCAAGCAAATGAAACCTAACACGCTGAAAAATTTGTGGCATAGCCCTAATCTCATCGCATGCCATCTGTATGCGATTCCAAAGTTGCTCTCGATTATCAATTTGAACAGAATAGACACGAGTTTTCAGATGCCCCCACACAAAAAAATCCCATGGGTTTAAATCTGGCGATCGTGCCGGCCACGGTACTTCACTTCCTCGTCCAATCCAGCGTCCAGGGAACCATGTATTTAAAAATTCTCTGACGTTTCGTGTAGAATGTGGTGGTGCACCATTATGCATAAAATACATGTTCATTCTAACATCTAAGGGTACGTCGTCAAACAATTCTGGCAAATTTTCTCTCAAAAAATTTAAATAGTATTAGCAAGTAAGTCTTTCAGGAAAACGGATAGGTCCGATTAGGTGATCGTCTAGTATACTTATCCAAATATTTTCGCTAAATCTATGTTGGTGAGCTGTAACTACAGTGCTGATTTTCATCTAACCATTTGTGGGAATTATGAAAGTTTATTATTCCATTTCGGAAAAAAATACACTCATCAGCGGCCAATAAGTTTCTAACAAATTGTACATCTTCAGAATTTTTATTTAAAAACCATTCGCAAAAATTCATTCGACGAGGATAGTCAGCAGGCAATAATGCATGCACTTTTTGTAGGTGAAAGGGATGTAAATTTTGTTCTCGTAAAACTTTCCAAGACTTGCTATACGACACACCAAATTCTAAACCTAACTCATGAATTTTCATAAACTCTATCTAAAATTTGTTCCTCAATTTCAACTGGTACACGAATATTTCGTCCGGAATTCTTCTTTCCTTTTAAACTTCCATACTCTAACAAGTTACGATGAACGGTTCTAAACGTAGTATGATGTGGATGTCTTCTATTTGGAAATCTTTGTTCATAAAGTCGGGCAGCTGCACGAGCATTGGAATTAATATTACCATAACATAAATGCATATCGACCAGTTCTCGTTTGGAATAATTCATTTTTTCACAGTAATTAGACACAAACAATGAATTACAAAACACGCGTAAATGCAACTATTTTAGCAAACATAAGATACGTAACTGTCAAATGCAAAGCAATCTCTGATTTATTTAATTTGGTTATTACTGAATAATGTAGTCGTTTATGTTAATGCAAAATATTTCAAAAACGGGTGCCGAATCGAAAAATACTAAGTATGATTTTATTTGCAGAATTAAATGTTGAATTTAACAAAAAAATATTTCTTCAAAAAAGCAGGGACGTGCGTTTTTTTTACTTAAAGTGATTAACTTAACATATTCTACGCCACTGGATGGAGCCAGTTGACTCAAACTCACCTGATTAATTGTACTTAATTAGACATTTAGGTGTACCAAATCTTAGTGTAATATCTTTTATAGTTTTGTAGGACTCTTAAAAAAATTATTTTTTAATCAACCTGTATCTCGGTTAGGAAGCATTTTCGGAAAAGCGTTTATGATAATTTTTGTCTTATTTTGAATCATAGAATCTCCAGTGTCCGTTTGCCGGTGATTTTAAAATACACCCTGTATAAGTTTGGCTATATTTTAATTGTAAATTATTATTATTTAATTACGCATTCAGAGTAGATACATTTTTCATAGACTGTCATCAATTTACACACGAAAAATATATAATATTGGGTACTAAATCAATACGCACTTTCATAGCCTACTAAACTTGGAAGTACCTTTCAATCTAAAAGTGTTCCTTTAATAAACTTCTGTATTAAAAATATGTATCAATAAATATGATTCACCTAAAACACACAACCAAATATAGTTTCGGTATAACGGTATATACCGAATATAAATATGCATATTTTGACTTAATATATATGAAAATATCTATCTATTATAACTCTATAATTAATTACTATTCTTAGTGGTTCTCAAGTGTAAGGTATATAGTTGTGCACTTACTATTTAGGGAAGAGAGTGCAATATCTTGAGAGTGAAATCCTATTTCATAGTTAAGCCGGTTTTTTAAATTAGACCTTATTTCTAATTATTATTGAGGTAAATCAAAATGAATATTACACATTAGTCATTTATTACTTATAGTTTATTTGTGTTAATCGAGATGACTAATTTACATGCTACTAATTTACTAGCTATTTATTTAGATAATAAAAGTACATCTACAAGCATTGGTTATTAAATTTGTAGTTCTTATAAATACATACATAATTTTTTTTAAATATATATATCTCCACTAAACATAAATATCTTATTTGAGAATATGCAGCTTGAAACCTTTTTAAATCCGATTGAAAATTTCCTTTCATTATTTAATACTGTAAGGTATGCAGTGTGACTTCAACAGCACATCACCAATACGCCTCAAAATATCGCTCTACTTGTATTTGTAAATGTTAGGAGGAATTTCAAAATAAGAGATCGCTGAATTAAAAGAATTTATTCATCTAAAGTACCCGCATCAAGTTATCAAAATATTTCAGCAATAGATATTGTTTTACTAAATTGTGGAACCAATTTAACCTTTTGGGTGGAATTTCATATAAATGAACGTACTTGACATTGTCGTACATAAAAAATGTTAATAAAACAATTAGGGGGCGTGGAAGGGGTGAAAAAAGTAAGGGCCACTTTGGTGATAGTAGTTTTTTTATAATTTTGAAAAGGAACTTTCTACTTTGCATAAAATTGAAGCTAAAAACAAAATTTAAAACCGTACCCCCACCCTATTTTGAAAACGTTTCATGCACTTCACCGTAGTGAGTGGGTTGTTGAACGCTGTTGTACATCAAATATTTTTATTTTTTTTTTTTATGTTTAAAGATTCAATAGGAATAATATACTCGCCAACAATAATGTATATACCTCCCGTTTTGAAATTATCTAATTTAAAAAAAAAGGGCTCTTAATCCGCCATCATCGTGTTGAAAGGGATGTTGAACCTAGTTTTTATGTTTGAAGGGTTCACTAGTAATCATATAAGCGCGAATAAAAATCTACATACTTACCGCTTTGAAATTACATAATTTTTAAGAAAACGGGCTCTTAATCCGTCATCACCGATTTGAAAGGGGTTGAACCGTGTTTTACATCAAATATTTTTATTTCTTTAATTTTTTATGTTAGCAATCGCGTAAGAACGAACAAAAATGTACAAACCTCTCGTTTTGAAATTAACTAGTTTTTAAGAAAACGCGCTCTTCATGCACCATAACCATATTGAAAGGGGCGTTGAACCCTGTTGAACACCGAATGTTTAGCGTGCAAATGCGTAAATTCGATTTCCACAGCAATACGCAACTCTCGTGTTTAGCGGTATAAACAAATTTAATGTGGATAAATCACACTGCATCCAAATGTTTCCTTGTCGTTATCGATGAAATGTTATACTTTTATTATCTTCCAACCAAAACCTCGAATTCTGCTCATTTGGAGTCTTTGAGCTATAGAAAAATGACATAATCGAACTATTCGAAATTTTGCTAAGGAAAACTCATACGCTTAAAGCTTGTCCCTTAGAACACGCTGCACTGTAGATTTCGACACACCAATATTAGTACATATATATAGCTTCCGGGATTGGCTTCGACGTTTGCCCAGACATTTAGTGCCATTCTCCCGGTTTTTAACGTTACGGGGTTTTTGAACGATCTATGCAAACCGATCCAAGATTTATTAAATTCGCTTTAATTAATTCTAAGCAATGGGTTTCCTTTTTGAGTTGTGAAGACGGAAAGTTAGAAAAAAATCCTCACATGTTTTGTAATAAATGAGATACCCAGGAAACCAGAAAAGATTATTATGAAAGAAATGGGTATGCGATAGAAAAAGCAGAGAGACTAAGAAGGGAAGGAGTGAGTGTGAGAGAGGACATAATTAGAAGGGATAGGGATGTCCAAAAGCAGGAAAGATGGACGAAGGTGAAAGAAAGAAAATATAATATAAACTATATGAATATTAAGAGAGAAGGGATACCGGAATATCTGAACGGGGAAAGGAGGACGGAAAGAAAGAAAATGATAGCGTGATTTAGATGTGGAAACGAAGAAAGAGGGAACACATATTGGAGAAGGGACGAAGACAGAAAATGTAGGTTATGTGGAGAAGAGATGGAGAGATGTATGTACATTAAAAATTACGGGGTGGGGGTACGGTTTTATATTTTGTTTTTAGCTTCCATTTTATGCGAAGTGCAAAGTTCTTTTTCAAAATTAAAAAACCAACACCACCAAAGTTACCCTATTTTTTTTCACCCCGTCCGTCCCCCTAACCGTTTTATTAATATATTTATGTAGGGCCAAGTACGTTCATTTATTTGAAAGCCCACTCAAAAGGTTAAATTCGTTCCACAATTTACTGAAGAAACGTGTATTGCTTAAATCTATTGCTAACTTGATGCGGGTGTAGTAGTCTCACTTTATTTATCTACAAATCACAATGAAAGAACTATATTACCACCATGTTGCGGTAAATGGCCTACATTACCACACTTTTAAGGTAAATTAAGGAAAAACCTAGAAAGAGAACACATTAAATTATGGAAATCACCTTCACCCACAATGATGGATTCTCAATATGCATACATGGTGGAATTAATGCTGGGTGTGGTCCAGATACGATCGAAAGGGATCTGAAGGGAAATTTATTACCCCATCATTCGTCAAAATAGCTGCACATGATGTGCACATACGAGTGATCATGCCACTATGTGTATATGAGAAAAACCTTCTAAAAAGTCTCATACAACGCAAACGGTAACATCCAACCCATTTCCTACCGAATGCTAAGTAGATCGTGTCACCACTGATCTATCAACTCGGTAGGAGCGTGTTCATGATTGCCTGCAATCTGGATAGTAATTTTGTTTTTGTTTTCAATTGAGACCTGCTCGGTGACTTACATACCTCATATCATATTACGGTATTCACATTGGCACGTATATCGCACATCCAGTACACTAATCACCTTGTGAAGCAGTAGCCAGTACAGTCTTCTGGATTCATTAAACCCAGAAATACAGCAATTTCTTTTAGTACGCATTCAATGATACTGAATATGATATAAATTTATCGGCCACGGTTTACATACGTTTTACGCGTCATTTCTTCTGTTAATTGCAAACTGAGTGACAGTATCGATGTTCGATCTTATCTTGATTATTTTTGTTCTTCGAAATGTATTTGAGTATTGCCGGATATTGTTCTTTGTCCCCTCTGTTGGAAAGTTTTAAACTGTAGTAAATAAGTGATGTGAAGAACTCCTACTCCGTTTTAATATTTTTACTACTAAGATAATGTTTATATTAATATCATTAAAATGTGTCTTACATACTTGAACGATAACATATTAAATAATAATGTGAGCGGTTTTAAAGTTTACTTATTTGGAAATAGGTTCCATAACTGTTCGTCCACTAATGAACCCTTCTTAAATTAAAAATTAAAGAAATAGAAATATTTGATGTACAACAGGGTTCAACATCCCTTTCAATACAGTGAGGGTGCATTAAGAGAACGTTTTCTTAAAAATTAGGTAATTTCAAATGGGGAGGTATGCACATTTTTATTCGCTCTTATACAATTGCTTGTAAACTCTTCTAAAACAAAAAATTAAAGAAATAAGGATATTTTATGTACAACATGGTTCAACACCCATTTCAATACGGTGATGGTGCATTAATAGCGCGTTTCCTTAAAAATGGGTAATTTCAAAATGGGAGGTATGTACATTTTTTGTTGACGAGTATATTACAGCTAGTGAACATAAAGAATAAAAAAATAATTCATGTATTATTTTGGTCATAAGTAATGTCCCGGCATACGCATAGGCAACATCCCACTTCGCCGATGCTATCCGAAAATATTTGCATGGAGAAGGCATGCAGTCAATAGCGTATTCAGCAATGTGTCTATATTTTCTTTGACTTAGGTATTTAAAGTTCAGTTTAATTTATTGAACCTAAACCTTAATTTATGCTTTGTGTTCCTTACAATGTTTCAACGCTTATTTGTATTTCCAAACATCTGTATGCGAATCGTGGAATCACATTACCGAATATAATCACTAACGCATTAATTCATTAACATCTCAATTAGTTTCCTGAATTGTTAATATTCTAATGGATTTATAATAATCTATTAATTGAATAACTAGTCTAATAATCTTCAAATGCCTAATACTTAAGCGGAATGTGTCTACCACTTTATCGTGTCAGCTTAATTTGTTAGTCACATGTTTATATAAATATTTTTCTAGAAATAAACATCGTTTACTTTACTTAAGTAAATTCGACAAGTTGTATAGAGATTTTGTATTATGTCACATAAATATACTACTTTCACCGGATATTAAAAATATGTAATTGTGATAATAACGATATCATTTGTTGTTTTTCTCTAATAAATTTAAATACTTTATACTATGCTTAGAAGCTATTTTGTTTGGTAAACACTTTCGGGCCCCATCGGCGAAGTCACATGTTAGTTGCCTACACGTATATCGGGACATTACTTATGACCAAAGCAGTATAACAGCGTTCAACGACCGACTCACTACGACGAAGTGCATTAAGTGCTCGGATTCTTAAAAATTACACTAAAAGAAGGTATGGACAGAAGAGAGTATAAAAAGGTACAAAGAGAAAATGGGAAAGACAATATGGGAAGGGAAAGGAGTACAAGAAAGTGCGGAAGAAATGAGAGAGAGAATGGAGAAAGCACGGAGAAAGTCAAGTTTAAAAGATGGAAGGGGGAGAAAACGGGCTGGTAGAAATGGTGGGACAGAGAATGCAAGGAGGTCACGAAGAAGGAGAAGAACACTAAGACAGTGAAAGACAGGGAAAGTAGGAAAAGAGGAATATAATGAAGCAGTAAAGAAATACAAGAAAATATGCGGGAACAAAAAAGAAGAAAATAAAAAGAAAAATTAAGAACAGATTAGCAATATAGAAAGTGAATGGACACACTCGGGAATACAAATAAACGAATGGGCGAGATACTTCAGGAAGACACTGGAGGGGGAGAATATACAGGAAGGAGAAGGCAGTCAAAATAAGAAGTCATATAAAACGCACGAAGAAGGAGAATGAATAAAAGAAGAGAAAGTATTAGAGGCAATACAGAAGGTGAAAGAGGGAAAGCGGCAGGAGCAGACGGGATACAAGGTGAGGTGTGGATGTATGGAGGAAAAAAGGTAGCAAAATTGATATACAAAAAAGGGGACAAAGAACAAGTAACAAATTACAGAGAAAGCAGAATTCACACTACTAAACATGCAATACAAAACATACGCGACTGTACTGGAAGAAAGGTTGAAGAAGGAAACAGAAGAAAAGAATCTGATACCAGATGGACAGGCAGGATTTAGGAAAGGAAAAAATACAATAGATAATGTATACATACTGAAACACATGGCATGGCAAATAAGGAAGAAAAGAAAAGGGGGAAAATGGTAGCGGTATTTGTAAACCTAGTAACTGCATTTGATAGAGTAAACAGGCAAAAGCTATGGGAATAGCGATGGGAAACGAGAAATCGTGTGAGAGTGAATGGGGAATCAAGTGAAGGATTTGTAACAAGGAAGGGACTAAGGCAAGTATGGTCACTGAGCCCAAGCCTGTTCGCGGTATACACAGGAGACCTTGAGGAGACATTGAGGGGGCAACAAGGAGGCGTGGTGGTGGGGAACAGCACAGTGTGGTACCTGGCATACGCTGATGACATAGTGCTAATAGCGAAGTAAGAAAAAGAAATGAAGGGGATGCTAAAAACGATGGACAGATATTTGAAAAGATTTGGAAGTAAGTGGGAACAAAACTAAGGTAATGGTATTGAAAAAAGGGGGAGGAAAAGGAAATAGGAGGAGTGGAAATAGAGGGAAGATGAGATACAGCAGCTAAAGGAATTCACCCACTTGGAATACACCATGAGAAAGATGGGGAGCATATAAAAGCACGAGCGAGAAAAGGAAATAAATTAATAGGGCAAGTGTGGAATGTAGGAGAAATACAGTTCGGAATGGGCTTAAGGAAAAGGAAATTATTATTAGAAAAACTAATAAAAACTGTGGTGTTGTACGGGGCGGAAGGGTGGAAAGAGTATACAGAGATAGAGAGATTGCAAGAAAAATACTGGAAGTACTGGGAGTGGGATACATTACCAGAGAGGAGGTGTAAGTAGCAAAAATAAGGGTGGGGGCGGGAAAGAGAGCAACAAAGTTCGAGGAAGAAATGAGTAGAAGATCGGAGTGCAAGATACTACAAGAATGCTGGAAGGAAATAAAAGAAAGAGGAGAAAATATGGACAGGAAACCAGAAAAGATTATTATGAAAGAAATGGGTATGCGATAGAAAAAGCGGAGAGACTAAGAAGAGAAGGAGTGAGTGTGAGAGAGGATATAATTAGAAGGGATAGGGATGTCCAAAAGCAGGAAAGATGGACGAAGGCGAAAAAAGGAAAATATAATATAAACTATAGGAATATTAAGAGAGAAGGGATACCGGAATATCTGAACGGGGAAAGGAAAGAAAGAAAATGATAGCGAGATTTAGATCTGGAAACGAAGAAAGAGGGAACGCATACTGGAGAAGGGACGAAAACAGAAAATGTTGGTTATGTGGAGAAGAGATGGAGAGATGTATGTACATTAAAAATTACGAGGTGGGGGTACGGTTTTATATTTTGTTTTTAGCTTCCATTTTATGCGAAGTGCAAAGTTCTTTTTCAAAAGTAAAAAACCAACACCACCAAAGTTACCCTATTTTTTTCACCCCGTCCGTACCCCTAACCGTTTTATTAATATTTTTATGTAGGGCCAAGTACCTTCACTTATTTGAAAGTCCACTCAAAAGGTTAAATTCGTTCCACAATTTACTGAAGAAACGTGTATTGCTTAAATCTATTGCTAACTTGACGCGGGTATAGTAGTCTCACTTTATTTATCTACAAATCAAAATGACAGAACTATATTACTACCATATTGCTGTAAATAGCCTACATTACCACACTTTTAAGGTAAATTAAGGAAAAACCTAGATACAGAACACATTCAATTATGGTAATCACCTTCACCCACAATGATGGATTCTCAATATGCATACATGGTGGAATTAAGGCTGGGTGTGGTCCAGATACGATCGAAAGGGATCTGAAGGGAAATTTATTACCCCATCATTCGTCAAAATAGCAGCACATGATGTGCACATACGAGTGATCATGCCACTATGTGTATATGAGAAAAACCTTCTAAAAAGTCTCATACAACGCAAACGGTAACATCGAACCCATTTCCTACCGAATGCTAAGTAGATCGTGTCACCACTGATCTATCAACTCGGTAGGAGCGTGTTCATGATTGCCTGCAATCTGTATAGTAATTTTCTTTTTGTTTTCAATTGTGACCTGCTCGGTGACTTACATTCCTCATACCATATTACGGTATTCACATTGGCACGCACATCGCACATCCAGTACACTAATCACCTTGTGAAGCAGTAGCCAGTACAGTCTTCTGGATTCATTAAACCCAGAAATACAGCAATTTCTTTTAGTATGCATTCAATGATACTGAATATGATATAAATTTATCGGCCACGGTTTACATACGTTTTACTCGTCATTTCCTCTGTTAATTGCAAACTGAGTGACAGTATCGATGTTCGATCTTATCTTGATTATTTTTGTTCTTCGAAATGTATTTGAGTATTGCCGGATATTGTTCTTTGTCCCCTCTACTGGAAAGTTTTAAACGGTAGTAAGTAAGTGATGTGAAGAACTCCTACCCCGTTTTAATATTTTTACTGCTAAGTAGATAATGTTTATATTAATATCATTAAAATGTGTCTTACATACTTGAACGATAACATATTAAATAATAATGTGAACGGTTTTAAAGTTTACTTATTTGGAAATAGGTTCCTACAAACAATTAATGAGACATTTATTTACTCATTTCTCTACTGTAAAGCGTTATAGAGAATGAATTGTGAAATACCCGCTTATTGACGTTGACGTAAGACTTGCAAGTCTGTAATATAAGTGCGAAAATATAGCGTAAAACGTCTTCTGAATTCGTGGTTATAGATTGTAGTTCACAGAGAAATTCACTTAAGTGTGTCTTTATACATCATCCAGCCTTATTTGCAGTTATAATATTTTTTTCCTTTTAACATACGCAAATGAAACCTTCCAGTTGCATTATTAGTAAAGTAATAGTTCATATGCTATTATTAGCTGTGCAAATATTACATAATAGTTGGACTGCGAAAAGCAAAAAGCTCGAATAACACTAGTCCTTGACATGCAATTTAAGAAAATTTTGAATTTTGATGTAAATAGTAAACAAGGCGCATTCAATAAACAGAATCTTCCTATTTATATTTAGTACAAAAACTCGACGTTGAAAACTAAAGAGGTTTTGTGTTATTTAAATCGTCAACCTAGCTGAAACTAGACTGATTGTAAAAATTTGGTAATGGTAAACACACAACAAGATATTCTCTTATCATTTAGTATATTATTTAAAGCGGCCTAATTAGACTCATAAGTATTATGTAGTATCTGAAGGGATTAACATTTAATTATTATTTCGTATATTATAATCTAAAGTGTGTACAATAGAATTTGAGAATTCTATAAAAAAGGATTAAAGTCAATACATGTAAAGAAAATTATTTGATGGAGAAAAGTCAATATCTTAAAACTGTTGTTAATAGTTATTTAAATGTGATTAGAAAACACACATATAATCTAAGATTACACCTAAACTTTTGATCCCATTAACATGATTTACTAAAATATTGCAGTCAGTAGATTATCTTCAAAATTTTTACTAGCACTTTGGTTATACACTGCACGGTAATTTTCCCCAAAATAAAATGCCGTGGTTTAGTCCAAGTATAATATAAACACACTTTTGAATGCCTTCGGGTGGAATTCAGTCAGGACCACATTTATTACTAGATTTCATTTTATAACTTATTCAAATATTTCAATGAAGCGTGCTTCAAATCAACGTAAGCATTGGAATTTTAACAACATTAATGTATCTAACTCAGATCTTTTTTGATAGATAGATTTTGATAGCGGCGAATATTTTTCAGTATTATTCTTCCCAAAAGATGCTGAAATGAAAAATGATGTGTTGTAGGAATTAATACGGAAGGGTACAACCTCTAGGACCTACATGAACCTGGCACCCACATTAAAATACCATTTTTCCTTTTGTTTGTACAACCTCAAGGGGTTGGTTTGTACCGAATTTCCAAACTTTTTTAAAGAAGTAACTTTTTCGTTTAAAGAGATTTTCAAAATCAGCGGATACTGTTTCATTTTCGTTTCTACCGGTTTGTACCACTTTTTTTTCCTTCATATTTCAAGGGGTACACATTTAACCAGGGGTTAAAAATGCCAGCATCCCACTTTAATATTTTTTATCGTTGTCGTCGGAATTCGAGAGAGCATCGATTGTACTCCATTTTACTATTTTTCCTCTGTCTTTGTACATCAAGGAGTACAAATTTAACCAGGTGTTGAAAATTTTCAGCACCTCATTTTAATAATTTTAGTCGCTTTTGACGAAATTCGAAACAGTATTCCAATGTAAGAATAAGCGGCTTTTCGAAAGAAAGATAAGATACTTGCGGTGCGCACATAAAGACATACGAACAGTAGGTTGCTCTACGGTGTTTGTAATATGATCTGTTTATTGCTTCCTGACAATTTAATTTTTCTTTTTCGGTATCTTATATGTACTGGCTGCCATAAATAAATGAACACACAGTAAACGCTGATGTATTTTAATGAAATTTTCAGAAAACGCGTATTTGATTCCTATTAATAAACGATGGAAATTTTACCAAGATACAAATATTGTTAACACTAATAATGCGTCGACCCTCCACCTCTGTTTCTCACCCATTCAACTAGCCGATTAGGCATATTTGAAATGAGTGAATCTATGCTAACCTGAGGTATACCATACCACGCTTCCAAAATTCGTTGTTGAAGGGCATTTGCATTGTTTGAGAGTGGCTGTAGATCATTTATTCTCCGTCCTACCACATCCCGCAAATGTTCGATTGGTGATAAGTCTGGCGAACGAAAAGGCCAAGGAATCAGATCAACATTAGCAGTATTTAGAAACCCCATAGAAACCCTTGAGGTATGCGGCCGCGCATTATATTGCTGAAAAATTGTATTTTCTATTTCTTGCAGATATGGCAATAATACTGGTTCAAGAACGTTGTTAATGTACCGATTTGCATTTAATGTTCCATCAATAACTACTAGAGGAGATCTGCCGCCATGGCAGATAGCCCGCCCCCCCCACACCTTTAGTGAGAGCAGTATGTCGTTACACAGAAAACTGCAAATTGCGTCTTTCTCCAGGACGTCTTCTAACCAATTTGCGACCATCATGAGCCCATAAGCTAAAATTAGATTCATCACTACAGATGCCTTGATTCCATTGCACATTCCAATGCAACCTCTCGTTATCCCATTGCCACCGTGCGGTACGTTGGCGTGGAGTTCGAGGTAAACAAAGCAATGGTCGGTATGACCTGAGCCCAAAAGATCGAATTCTTCGATAGATCCTCTCCATTTATCACCAACTTCCCTTGATGAAAAACGTCCGGCACGCAAACGTCCTTATTATTTTCTGATCGTCTTCGCCAACATAAGAAAATTGGGGCGACACTGCGACCGATGCGAGCGGCAACATCACCAATTGATAATCCGGCTTCTCGTAGACCGATTATTGTGCCACGTTCAAACTCGGTTAACTGATGGAAATTTGTACGATGCCGTACAGGAGGTATTATTTCAACTTTAATGTGTTTAGTTATTAAGCTTACAAATATACTTAACTTTAAAACTTAAGTAATTAATACCAACTGAAAAAAAGAGTTTTTGTTTCATTGTCGATGATTACTTGATTAATCTTTATTGTATCTTGCTCAAATTTTCATCGTTTCTTAATAGGAATAAAATACACGTTTTCTGAAAATTTCATTAAAATACATCAGCGTTTACTGGGTGTTGATTTATGTATGGCGGCCAGTATATTATAGTTATATCTTATATATACAAGGTGTTTATTAATTGGAGTTAAAGTTTCAAGTAGCGTTATAGTCCAGGCAAAGCTAATAAACCCTATAACAAAATTATTGCTAGGTGGTGCGTCATTTCTTCTCACGAGCCATCCAAAGTTCGAAATTTGACCGACTTCATTAGCTTTTATCTGGGAAAGTATTCCATGAGGCTTCTCAGATTCGCATGGGCTATAATACTAGCTGAAGCTTTAACACTATTTAAACACCAATATATATATATATATATATATATATATATATATATATATATATATATATATATATTAAAAATCTAAGAAAGCTTTTAATCTGGTAAAAACATTACTCACAAATTGGATATGAAAACAAAAGTGGTAGTACAAACAATACTGTTTCGAATTTCGTCAAAAACGACTAAACTTTTATAACACCTGGTTAAATTTGTACTCCCTAATATACAAAGATAAAAATAGTACAATGGAGTACAATCGATGCTCTCTCGAATTCCGTCGATAAAAAATATTAAAATCTATCTGGATAGGTCAATATTGGAATGGCACAGCATTATCACCTGTATTCTTATTTCACTGTTCAACCCATAAAGCTTCAGTATGGTATTAATAAAATTGCATTCTATTACAATGGATAAATATACATATATCGATCATTTTACTATACAACCTCACTGTATGCCACCAATATATGTCCAATAATCGAGAATTTATATGGATAAGTTAATATAAGAAACCAATATTGTTGCTAAAATGTTTAACGAATACAGTAACACTATTTCGTTTACAAGTTTATAACTATATATGTGTTACATGCATACTTATCGATCTTTTCGCAATATTGGCAGCCGCCCGCATAAATACAGTGATGAAAAATCTTTATGGATAAGTCAAATAAGTCTAATATAGTGCCAGTATTGCATTTATAACGTTTTCTTATATAACACTACATAAATGTAGATTTATAAGTCTTTTTACAATATAGCCTACGCTATATTCCACAATGTAAGTATAATAACGGAAAATCTATATAGATAAGTCAATATTGGGATGATATAGTGTAGTCACCTTTGAGCGAATATTGTTGTTGCATCCAATATAGCACAATATTGTCTTTACAATGATGTATTGTGTAACATTGTTTAAATAATACTGTCTACATTACATACTACCAATGTAATTCTAAGAATGGTAAATCTGTATAGATAGATCAACGTTGGAAAGGTACAACGCTTCATCCGGTTTTTCCACTTTTCATAGGAGTCCTGGAACTCAGAAACTAGAATCTCCTTCAGCTGGTCGGTTACAGTCTTCTACTGTCTCATATGGTGTCTTTTGAGGCGGTTTTTCAATTTAGGGAACAGGACAAAGTCACATGGGCTCAAGTCGGGAGGTTGAGCAACGACGGGAATGTTTTTTTCTGTCAAACACTCGGTAATTGAGAGTGCAGTGTGACAAGGTGCATTGTCATGATGCAGCATCCAGTTGTCTTTGGTGGCAGGTCTCACACGGGCAACTCTTTTACGCAATTTTTCAAGTTCGGTAAACATAATGATTTGACCGCACAACGTTGCTTGTAATTTATTTAACTTATTTTTGAACGCACGCCAAAAACTTGTTTTACAAAAAGTTTGCTTACATGTCACTTGACAACAATACACTAAAAATATTAATGCTCACTGTTTTATCAGCTGTTCAGCTAAACATAGGTCTACTTGTCTGAGATTGACTGTAAAAATATCAGTCTCTTTACTTTATTTACAGACCTTGTAAGTGTTTACATATTTTATTTTTTGATTTGTAAATATATACACTAGTTTCCTTATCTGAAATGGAAATTTCAAGTAAAAATTATTAATAGAACCATATAAGATAGTTGTCAGGAACGAAAAGAAGTGTATCTAATACTTAGATAATTTTTTTTTTGTGCTTTTAACGGAGATAATAGTGATTGTGTCATATTATACACGGCTACAGGTAACCGTCGCGTCAAGGGTTGTTGACCAGCTTACAATTACACTTATTCATATTTATCGATTAATTTAAATGTTATTTTTTTATCTTTTTAGGTAACTAACTTTCGTATAAATTTAAAATTTCTTTGATTTATACTTAGTTTGGCAGCAGTACATATTTTAACAAATACAATTACGCCGTTTGTGATTAGGTTCCAGTAATGTTTTTTATGAATGGACGCAAATAATCGGTGGGAAAGTCTTTTGAATAGGCTGACAACTGTTTTAACGGGATATTTGTAGCTAAGGCCTGATGACGTTAGGCGTCGAAATCGATAGTGAAATGTTCAAATTAAATCACCCTGATAATTTATCTTAACAGAAACTTGTGGATGGTCTTGAAGGAGTAGTTTTAGCAAAAAATCATAAATAGTAATAAAAGGGGGTTATGCGCGTCGGGTTGAAAATGCTCATTATGCCAAATTAATTACCTGCTCGTTTATTAGGCCTTAGTTGACGTTAAACCATCGTTGAAGAAGTACGCCTAAAAGTAATCTGAGATTATGATGGTTTACTTTTCTATTATTTGCATCATTTTTATCAATTTAGTGCATAATAGAATTTTTTGTTATATTTTTGAGTATTAAGATGGTCTTTGTACGCTTTTTATGTTTGCTTGAAAATGTGTTTTTGCGCTTGTGCTGTGCTTATGCAATAAACTATGTCATGCAATATTCGCACGTCCCGTACAATTATGGCAGTTTACTGTTTATTCCTTGCTTAATTTAGTCAATCTTAATGGCTATTTTTTGTTATATTGTTAAATATTAGGCTGTATACGTACATTCAAAAATTTAAGTAGGTTAATGCCAAACATTTAGACGAACAATTATTGTATATAAATATAAACTTTTTCTAAATATGAGTTCAAATAGTATTTTATTGTGTCATACCATTGATCAGGCCAGTAGCAACGAAATTTACGACAATACTGATATCGTATCAGTAGAAATAGGGTCGAATAGGGAGGGACGCAACCTCCGGTGTAGATTTGGATTCCAGCCCCTGGAGGGTATGCAACCGAGGACACGTATCTTAATTGCCGGATTCTTTTCAGGCGCTATTTTCAACCGTGATGCCGTAACTATGGCCCTCACTTCGCAATTAGGACCCTTTTGGCAGTATTAAGATAGGCAGCCGCAGATACGCACACTTCTATCTGGTTGATCGTGTGAACAGGTTTTTAATTACAACTCAATTTTAAATCCTAAAGTAATATAGAAATAAATTCAAGCTAAAATACTTAGCGGTTTTCCCCAATCATTAATATAAAGTAATTATTTTCTGGATTTCCCCAGTTATGTAACCGCACTTCTTCCTTCCTTTCACTATTCAAATGCCTCTAACGTACTTGGAAAAACCCCGTAATTAGGTGATTACTTGGAAAGCAAACAGACCTTGAAAATACATAAAAGACAGACAAGGCGAGTTTCCACTTTTCACAATTGCTTCTGCCAACCTTAGTCGATTTAACACAAAAAAACCAAAAACAATGTGAAGGTCTAGGATGTTGATTTGAAACCAGTTTCTGCCAACCTTATTCGATTTAATACAAAAACAAAAAAAAGATGCATATCTAGGATGTTGATTTGAAATCAGCTTCTGCCAACCTTATTCGTATTAAAACAAAAACAAGATGCAAGTACAAAAACAAAAACAAGATGCAAGTCCAGGATGTTGATTTGAAATCAGCTTCGCCAACCTTATTCGTATTAAAACAAAAACAAGATTCAAGTCTAGGATGGTTTGAAATCAGCTTCTGCCAACATTTTTGTCGCATACGGTTGAATCTGTCTCTTAATTATCTATCTGAATACCGCGTAGTATATAGGATGTTGTATTTAAAAAAACAGAAATTTTACAATTAGACAAAGTTGACAACATTGTAACGCGTTTCAGGCATTCTGAATTTGCTCCTATGAAAGTTTACAAAACACAAACACAAGCACAAACAGAATCACAAGCACACACACAGACACAAACACGCAAACAAGAAAACACAAAAACACTCAAACATACCCAAACTCACACGCAAACACGCGCACGCATACTCACCCACGCACGTACGCGCACACACGCACACTATACATGTCTTATGAGATAGCCTTCGGCATTGCTGTCAATATATGAACAATTTTAGGTTAGGTCAATATATATACAATATTAGGTTAGATTCATAAACGCGAGGTTTTAGGTTAGGTCAATGCTCGCGTGCCCCTAATAAAACCAATCACGAGTTCCTAATTTTCCAAAATGGATCAACGAGGTGCCGGTTAAACCATTTGAATAAGCGATAAAATAGTGTAGTCTGACTTCCCAATAGGTGATAAAACCACGGCTGTCATAATGGCAGGGTTCCAGTTCTAAATACTCTAAAATTTGCAAAGTAAAAGCGTTTAATCTTAAATCGAATAAGGAAGGTATGGGATGGAAGTTTTTATTTACATCTGAAGGTAGGTATCATATCTCTTTATACAAAAACCTTTATATTAATTGCCAGATATACTGAAGATTGGAACACTGCCATGTTATATCCATGTTTTACAGTTTTCTTTTCGATTGTTTAATTTAATTAAGAACCATTAATACGTAACGTCTAAAATGGCTAGGTTTGGTACAGAATCTCTTGATAAAATTAAGAATATTGGTTTAGAGTTGGATGTTTATTATGTCTCACGGTGCTTTTTTTAACTAGAGTAAATTTTTAATATCACTCAATATTTTTGTCATTTGAGCAACTCAAGGAAAATTGAAGAAATCGCTCGAGCAATCGCGAGTTTTTCATTACCTTGATTGCCGATTGCCATGACAAAAATATATTGTGCTAAAAATGCATTTATCCGATAAAAAAATCACCCCCTATACCTCCGAAAAAACTAATAGGATGTGATTCCTACGTAAATTTAATAAAACACAGTAAATAGACAAGATAATAATTTTTGCAACCACTTTATACTTTTAATTTATCTATTTGTTTTTTATGCTCACATATGTAAATCTGTGGAATAAAGACTATATAACTTCACATAAACGCATTCATTATCAACCATCGTTAACCTATTTTAAATCTTTCAAAGTGAATATTATTTTAGGTGGCTGTAATTTTACTAATTGTAATTTTTCCAATAAGTTTTTTCAGGAAATTATTCCTTTGTATTTTTAGATGTATAAGCTAGAAAGTTTTTTAGATAGGGATTTTTCATGTCTATTCTAAAAGTCTTATACTTTAAGTAAACGTTGTCCATTAAGTAGTTAAAGCTCAGCTTTCATTAATTTCAAATTTGTCCAATTATTCTTTATCCTATCAGTTAATTTTTAATTTTAAAAATAAACATAAAGAATAATGCAGCTGAAAAAATACTGAATCTTTATTTTCAGTCTGCATTTGTCCAGCTTCTATAACATTTGAAAATTAACTATCCAATAATTTTTTTTGATGTAAGAATTAAAATGTAAAAGTGTCCGTCATGGCAAAAATAAATAACAATAAATCATGTAAAAAGGATTTATTTTATAATGTTTCGATTATTAATACGTAATTAATTATACATTATTCGATGAGGACTCGTACAAAATAATTGTGGCAGCTGCATATTAATAGTGGGTTTCACTTTCGCTATTGATCCTTCGATTTCAATAATTGTTTTGAAGAACCCTCTTTGGCATATTTCTTTCAATTACATTTAGTTATTTACTGATACAATAAGCAGTAGAAAACCTGTGTTTTTAAATAATAAAGTAAAGACTAACAATGTAGTTGTTGCCAACATAAAATTATATTCCGCAATGTGTTGGTTGCGATAGTAAGGCGATAGTATACATTCTCGTTAAAAATATCTCAAACGCTATTTATCTAATCCACGTTACAATATAGCTCAAAAAAGTGGCAGTTTGAAAAATATTGCATAAGTAAAAATCCACTTACAATGTTATTCTCAGAGTAATGCTCTTCGGTGTGAATCACGGAAAGTGAAATTGTGTTTATTGCAAATGAACAACGTAACATCATTGTAGCTATAATTAGCAGTAGATAACACTAATATACTTATTAGCTTCACTGACACAATAAACGCAATGTTTAAAAATAAGTTCCGTTATTAGCATCAGTTAAGAACGGTAACTTCTAGTCATCAAACCATGTGTGTAACAACCTCCTCTCTAGTTACTTTCAGTTTCTACATAAAATCTAATTCTCGTACATTCTAGTACTTTTTCGAGGTAAACCACTTACTCTCTTCAGATTACCCCACTCTTAAATAACGGCGAAATAAATAAAGTATCTTTGCGTGTTATGTATGGAATATACTTACAGCAGTTATTTTAAATTTTCTAAAGCTGTTGGAAGACGAAATTGATACAAAGAAAGCATCTATAGGAATAACCTCATAGAGCATTCACCCCGTTAAAGCAACATGTAACCCATTTACACCAGTAAACTCCTAGGGGTTTTACTTTCAAAATAATTATGGAATTATGGAACCTAAATTACATACATACATTTAATGGTGGAGATATATTCACACGTTTAAAATCAATACGTCCTATTCAGAAAGACGTTCATTATCCAGTAACGGTCAGAATAGTTATTTGTCACAAATTTTAATCTATATATATATATATATATATATATATATATATATATATATATATATATATACATAATGGAATAATGGATAGGGCATGTACTTTTTATTTCTATAATTTATGTAAGCTTTTACTTAAAAATAGTGTTGCTCAATTTTAACTAAAATGTTAAGATTTATTAATGTACATGTATTTAAATAATTTAATCACCAATATAGAAGTGTTTTTAAGAAGCTTATTTATGTAGGTGGTTACAGTATGTCCCCATAATCTATGATTACGCTGGAGACGCTACATGACTTTCGTGCAACCCTCGTCCAGTCGGCGCCAGTCTGTTGATAAAGTAGACGTCGACTACCGTCACCACTATAGAAAGGATTTAAACAATCGATCATTATTGAATAATTAATATGTCACTAAACAATAGCTCCAAAGTAATAATTATAATACCCCTTAAACAATCACTTTATTAATTTCGCAATATCTCACCAAAGAGCGTATTAAATTTTTGAATTCTTATACAACTATAACAAAATAAGTATAAATATTTGTCATACATAAAGAAACGGTAAATAACCAACAAATAAGGACAAGGACAAATTCATACGTAATTATAATTTATAAATACCATGTGCTTGGTTACAATTATGTCTGTCTGGTTAATATTCAGGTATTTCCCTATCTAAAAGAGGCTATAAAAACTATTGTTCGCTAAATTTCTCGCAACAGTTTACATAAGTACATCTTCGCTTACGTTCTTACTTTCATGGCTTTGAATGTAATAAAAATAAAATTAGGAGTGCAATTGCATTTAATGAATGCGGTTATAATGTTGCATAGTAATTCCTTGGTAAAAAATGTTAAAACTACTTTTACTGAAGTTTTAATTTTACACTTCACCGAATTTAGAGTAATTAAGAACATGTTCATAAGATTTCAAAAATTGCATTGAGTAAAAATAAGAAAAGAATTACGGCTATTATATAATTAGTTCAAATGCAGTTTTGTTAAGGTAGAATTACCAAATTTAATTAAATAAATAAATACAAAACTTTCAATTCGTGAAAATTGGTAAAATATTACTAAAGAACGTTGAAGTATATAAAAACTAGTAGGTATGTGGAAAATCATGAAATTAGTCAATAAACAAGGGTATAAATATATCACGATAGGTAAAAGTGTATACACGTAACTTTACTAAGATACCAACTGCGCATATAAATTAGAAAATTGTTTCGTGACTACCGATATATCTTGTAAACAATATAATTTACCTGAGCGTGTTATGGTCACATGAATGATATATGAATCAGTTACCCAAACATTGAAGAGAAGGATTATTTTGACAGACCACTGGGTTCAACGTGATACGCTGATTAATAATGTAGACAACTAGAGACGTAGAGTCCCAAAACATTTTTTTTTCTGAATGAATGTTGCCAATTATGTATATTGTTATTACATCCTGCATAGTAAATATGTATAAAATAGAAATTAATATTATGTAACTCTGAATATTGTAATTATTTTTTTTAATAGATCTCTACTAAGAAATCATTTTTGTACAAAAGGTACTATTATCAACAAAAAAAAAATATAATTATACACATTTCTGTAAGAAGAAATAATTATATCAAAATTAGTCATAAACGTTTTATTTTTTATGATGTACAAAAATAAATATAAAAAATATATCAGTTGTAAAATTAATGAAAATCCAAGGTTACGAAATAATGGTAATAATAATGTTGGTTTTTACGAGCAATAATGATGCTAAACATATGTTCCTGGAAACACTGGTTTAACTGCAACCTCTTAAAATTATACCATGTCTTATACTTTCATCTACTATTTAGTACCGTGCTTTCATCTAAATTTTCTTAATTTTATTTAGTTTTTAGTAGTCTGAATGTATATCAAATGTAAGGATAAGGACGTTAACGTACTGTTCACGTCATAATTGAATGATTTGTGTTTGCATAATGTGAAAATACTAAATGTTGTTTTTGTTACTATGCAAGATAGTATATACAGTTCTTAATGTAATTGGGAAGGGTGGAAGATCGCCTTAAACGCGAACCCTCAATCAGTTGTAATGCGCTCTATTTATTAGTATTACAATAAACGTTATTGTTATTATTACATTAAGAGAAAAATTTCTATTTAAACTGTGATTATACCTTAATCGACAGAGAATTCGTTGCGAGATTGACGTTGAACAAATGTAATTTGGTGTAGATTCATGACATTGAAAGTTTAAATTATCCACTAAAACGCACGACGTCAAATCAGTTTTGGTTTGACTCCAAACTATTGTACCAACTACTTCTTATAGGTCCCCATACTTTTGCTGGGTAAGGTAATTTGTAAAATTTTTTTTCAAGTGGATTCACTATATGCGTATAATCTCGCATACAACGTACGTGAGAATGTGTTACTTTAAGATGTTATTTCTGTGCAACGTTTTGAACTCCCCCAGTCTTAAGTTATATTGTGCTTTGCAAATGTAAGTGAAACTTTATGACGATGGTTAACATTTTAAACGTGCTGTTACAAAGCAGCTGTAATGGCAAAGAGCCTCAATAGTATTTGTACTTATCTTGTTGGTACGTACGTCAGCGGTATGTGTATTTATTGTGGCATGTTACCCGCGCCTATACAAATTTAACCCATGCGTTTACACATGGTACACAATCCGTGATTTATCTATCTCGTCGCGCCTGATGGTTTTTCTGTCTATAATCCTTAGAGGTCCGTTTGTTAGCTTTTGCATTTTTGTAGCTAAGTTTTTGTATTCAGTGTTGTAGGGCATGAATGACAGGTTTTTTGCTTTCCTTAAAACATAGTATAGTCATCGTCGGCTATATTAAGCATTTTAGTTTAGTTTAACGCTCTCATTCAGTTCAACTCTTCTGTTAAGTGGCTTTGTCGATCGTAGCATGCTCCGAGTCGACACACGTAATTCAATTTCATTCTGTCAGAAATTATCATCATTAGAAAGTTTTCCAATGTACGTAAAAATACAATCCAATAGTTAGGGGTTACGACCTTGTGTTACATTATACACGTTAAGTCCTAAGGTATTAATTAAACCTCAGCCTCTAAAGATCCTGATCTTGTGGGTTGTCAACTTCTATAAGGGGAAATATCGTGATGTTCGCTTTTTTTGACAGCTTTGTGGTCCAAAAAGGTCCATATCTGGTTATGGACTTTGTGACGTAAAACAACTAGGCATGTTTAAAATAAGCTAATTCTTTCCATATTTCATATGCGTTGTCGGTTTTTTGTCAAAATCTGGTTAGACTAAAGTGCGTACTGCGAAACTGAAGTGAGCTTCGAGTCTGTGTTCACGGCAGTATGCAGACCCATGTTTCCTAAATAGCTTAACCTGGCGTCATATTTTGATTTGATTGAAGCAGAACTATTCTGATGTATTTCATAAAACGCGCACTAACTTAATCTCAACTTTGACAAAATTGTTTACAACTTTAACAATTTTAATAGATATTACTACTGACGAAGATAACTGTAAGTGTTATCGAAACGTTTAGATTGTATAATTTAAACTACATCATTAAAAAACCCAAAAAAGATAAGTATATTATAAATCTCTAAATTGGTCAGAAAAATTTGCAATCTTTCTCGATATAAAGTGTCAATCGTGCTCAAAATTAGCTAGCGTTATGACAGTGGTACATTTGTTTGTATCCACTCATAAAGATTTTTTTTCAACAGAAACAAAGTAAATTTGATTTTAAAATAGCATAAATTATAAACTAAAGTAATTAAACCGTTATTTAGATACAATTATATCATTAAATGACCTACACCAAAATACATGCATGTACAATAAGTTATACACTGCATGTACTACGGAAGTAAACACGTAGACTTATTAGTGCACATAGAACATATAAACTCTCTAAAATTAGCGCTAGTCATAAGCACTGAACAGTCGAGGTACTGTATATCTGATACCGCACAAAAGCATATGACACAATTAATTAATAAATCGTCCAACTTATCCGATAATGAAGTACTTAAAATTACTGATATAACTGAGTGAACTACACCTATTTCGGTGCATTCATACCAGCCGATTTCCTTATAAAATAGGACAACATTAGCGCATACGACAACCATGACTGATGGTCAACTGAAGACCTCAACAAAGCAATGATTGATCAATTTACTAATGGAGTAGTAACTTACTTCATGTAATATAAATATCATTAAAAACCAGAGTAGAAGTAACCTTACAATTAAACGCGTTAAACACAATTCCATGTGATAAAATGCAATAGTACTCTACAAAATAAACTAGTAACACAAAGAAATGGTTTAATCATTAATTTATCTTATCAGCGGATTGAACTTTATCTGATTGAAGTAACGGAAATCTCCCTTTTATTACAGAAGAACATTTAAAAAATGTTGCTTCACAACAAACCTTTTATTCAACTTTCAGCGCCAGATGTGATGAAAATGTTTACTTTAACTTAAATTAGTTAGTGTGTTAGTACTCAAAGAGCTAGAGTAAGAATCTAGTTTCAATTTTTTTTAGAAATTGGCACAATGTACAATGGAAACAATATTAATTAATACAATATTTACTAACTAATTAAGATATAAAGAACGGATCAGTATTTAATTACTTGGTACAAACAATTCGTAAGTGGAGAAAGTTCCATGTTTAAAATAATGCGTATGACGTCGATGACAAAAACGAAAAACAGCAACAAACCAAAAAGCTAGAAAAATGTGCGTCACAAATTTGTTTATAGTAGACGGACCAAACTTCACATAGTATGTACTAAAAGGGCACACTATTCAACATTTTTTTTGGTTGAGCTAGAAGTAGAAAAATCTGTACTACCCAAACATGTCTTCATACTTAAACGTAGTTTTTTTTTTGGAATAGAGAGTGTTAGAAGCACAAAAATGAGCTTGAGTTTTTGTACGTAATATTATGAATTCTGCCCGATTAAATATGGTGCATTTCTTACACATTTTTCCCCTACTCGTAAAATTAAACAAAATTAAAGTGAAACTCAAAAATTACCCAAACTTTTGCGCCTAAACGGTTGCCTGACTGAATTGCAAAAGTTAAAATTCTTAATCGGCGCCTAATGTAAGTGTAAAGCAATACTTTTTGAGTTTAGTCTGTAGTGAATAGGCAACCCGCAATACAATAACCAGGGCGCAGACCCTGATACAAGTTCTGCCTTACAAGGCTAGGGCCACCTTATTAGAATACAATTTTGTATGACGGGCGAGGCCTACAGCTGTAAGATTAAGTTACAACCCGCATACAATTGCACCAAAGGGGCCCGCGATAGGGGCTAAACTCTGCACTTGTCTTATAAGGTTAATGTCCCCATACCATCTTCAGCCAGGGGGCGAAGGCCCGAGAACAAGTTGCGAAGCCCTACACGTGTCTTACAAGCACCTCCTTATTAGAACATTGTACGCGCACGCATTTAGGCTACCTTCTAGGGACTAAACTGCCAAGGAGGCGGTAATCAGGGTAAAAATTCTATCAAGGGGTTAAAAGTGACTGCCGAAAAGAAGCCATAGGTGTGAACCGACAAAAAAGTTCTTAATACAACCAAAAGGGCTCTAATTGGGGTGAAATTTCCATCAAGGGCTGAAAAGGACCTCCGAAATGAAACTATAGGGGTAGAAAAAACGCGTCCTACACGTGAGCGAGTAAAAAATAAAAATAATTCCGGATGAGAAGGGCCTTCGAAAAGAAACCATAGGGGTGCAAAATACGGTCTCACACGTGGGTGTGTAAAAACAAAAATAATTAGGGGTTGAAAAAGGCCTCCGAAAAGAAACCATAGGGGCGGAAAATACGGTCCCCCACGTGAACGTATAAAAAAGTGAAAGGTGGGTTTGCCCCAGAAAACCCAAGATGTCGGCCATGGTGCCCTACTACTACTGACCACAATGACATAAGGACTCTTTTTGTATTATAAGTGTTTTGTAACTATGGTTTCATATTGGTCGAGTTGATCGGCCTATTCCAAGGTACACACTGCCTTCAAATCGACCAGAACGCCCTGGGGAATACGAACCAAAACCAAACCTCATAATGAAGATGAGAAGTTCAAGAATTGTGTATATAACCTGCCAGGCGAATGCGGCAGAGCATACATCGGAGAGAGCAGTAGACCACTCAAAGTGAGAACACAGGAACATAAGAACAACTTCCGCAAGGGAAAAACAGAAACATCTACAATCGCCGAACATGTCTGGAACGAAGACCACCGCATCCAATGGGATAACCTACAGACAGTGGAAAAGGACTAAAAGAGTTCTAAAAAATATATATTGGATTACGCAGTGGCTCAGCGGTAAAGGTGTCAGACTAATAAGTGAAAGGTACCAAGTTCGAATCTGAGAGTAGTCAAATGCTTGGGAAAAAATCATAACATATTAATCCGACTCAAGTGCGAAAACAGTCCTTCTCAGATTCGGGCTCAAAAAGCAAAAACTGTGGAAATAGGACGATCAACTCAACTAACAAGGTCTCTTTAAGTATGGGCCGTCGTTGCCAGGAAGTTATTCGTGCCAGAGGCAGAAATACCAGCTACTGATACCTAAGTTTAATTTGTTTCTTTACATTTTTTCATTTTTTCGTTGTTAAATTTGGATATTAAACTTCAATAAAATTATGTTAAGCTATAAAATGGTGTTTGTCGTGTAATGAGAAAGATAATGGAGTAAACCAAAAAACAAAATGTTAAGAAAAGGTAAGCCTAAAGTGTGATTTTAATTTCAACTTGATAATTTAACAGTTGAACTCTACAGAGTGTTATAAATTTTATAAAAGAACATGATATAATTGATACACCTGGTATTCATAAACGAATTAAAAAAAACCGTCCAATAGGACAAGTGGTTTTGACACCCACACACGCACGCAGCCCCCCTCCCTCACACACAACCCCCCTCCCTCACACACAACCCCCACCCACCCACGCACGCACGTACGCACGCGCACACACACACACACACTCACTCACTCACGCACGCACGCATGCACGCACGCACACACACAAACGCACGCACACACGTACGCACGCACGCACACACACACACACAAACGCACGCAGGTTGGTGTAACATTAAAAATTTTTTTGGGTGATAGAACAACATAAATGTGACTCAAATACATAATTTAAAAAATTCGATCTCACACACCCACTTAAAGAAACATTTTTTGATTTTTTCCAAAAAAAACCCTGCACATTTACTCAAAAATTTAAAAATTCTGGGATATTTTGATACATTCCTTGAACTTTAAACACTACTATTGTATTCTGAATTAAATTTCAACTAAGGATGGATAGTTTATGATGAGCCTGAATCTACACAACCACTAATTAAATTGATTAGAACTGTGAAGTTATCATTTTCTTAAAAACAAAAGAAAAAGCTTATACACACACACAAAAATTGCTTAACAGTAGCAAATACTATAAAAACTGCTTCAAAATCTAAGCTTTCAGAAGACAAGATATAACATTTCATTCGTCACCATTTAAGTACAGTTATGCCAGTTTGAATAGTGTAAAACGTGGTTCGCAAAAAATAATAATTCAACTCTATCAAACTAAAAAGATACACATGAACATTTTTATTGTTATAGATATAACATAACGTTACAGTTAATTTTTATCGCCCACCTTATGATGAGATAAGGTATCACGCACAGATGTTATGTTTTGTTTGGATAGTTTGTTTAGTGGGTTTGGATCATTTACTCATTGGCAGTGATCTCAAGATGTCATTTTCAAATCGGGAATATGTGGAAATGCATAACATCTGTGCGTGATACCTTATTTCATCATAAGGTATCATAAGAATTAACTGTAACCTTATGTTATAGCTATAATAATAAAACTGTTGTGTCTTTTAGTTTGATAGTTGAATTATTATTTTCTCAAACCACGTTTTACACTATTCAAACTGGCACAACTGCACTTAAATGGTGACGAATAAAATGGTATATCCAGTCTTCTGAAGGTTTAGATTTTGAAGCAGTTTTAATAGGATTTGCTACTGTCTAGCAATTTTTTTAAAGAAATGTGTGTGTAAAGCTTTTTTTTTTTAAGAAAATGATAACTTCACAGTTCTAATCAATTTAATTAGTGGTTGTGTAGATTCAGGCTCATCATAAGCTATTCATCCCTACTTGAAATTTAATGCGGAATACAATAGTAGCGTTAAAGTTCGAGGAACGTATCAAAATATCCCAGATTTTCTAAATTTTTGGGTAAATGTACAGTTTTTTAATAATCTTTCTTTTAGTGGGTGTGTGAAATGGAATTTTTAATAGTGTATTTGAGTCACGTTTATGTTGTTCTATTACCCAAAAAATTTGTTACGCTAAATCTAGACCACTATAATAAATATATATATATATATATATATATATATATATATATATATATATATATATATATATATATATATATATATATATATATATAACGAATGAAAATCTTATCTGGTTATTAACATAATTAATATGCTTTAACTTTTTCGTATAAGGTAACAAACTTTGTCGATTTTATCATTAACAAAAGTAATCAATGTTAAGGGTTCCGACAATACCTGCTCATAAATATTATAGTTTCAATACGGATTGATAAACGGTATAAACATAACATTTCAAAATTTCGATACTGTTGTAGGATATCTCAGTAAGCCATAAAATACGAGCAGTATTAAAATACGTATCTTTTTTGGGTTTTTATATGGTCTATTTGTATTAATAAGTTATACAATCTAAACGTTTCGATAACACTTACAGTTATCTTCGTCAGTAATAATCTTATCTTTTAAAATTGCTAATTTTTCAAATTTCACAAAATTGTTTCAACATCTTTAACAATTTTGCAAGATAATATTACTACCAACGAAGATAACTGCAAGTGTTATCGAAGCGTGTAGATTGTATAACTTAAATGTACAAATACATCATATAAAACCCAAAAAATATAAGTATTTTAATATGTGTAATAATGGTGAATGTTTATTTTTTCATATGAGAAGTAGTTTTCACAAACTTGTGCCAGTATTTAGTTGTGTTGTAATTTTTAACCGAATGGAGACCATATAAAAAGGTAAACTATCTAGATTTAAGCTCATTATAACAAATATGTACTTATCTTTTATATTTATAAATCGTGTATTTCAAGCTAAACGATATAAAATCTATACGTTTCGATAACAATTAAAGTTAACTTCGCAAGTAAGTCTGACATTTTTAAAAATTAATTATGAAAATATAAATTGTCATGATTTAAATTCATAATTACAAGTACATATTTTTTAGCTTTATAAATCGTGGATTTCAAGATAAATGATAAAAAATGTACAATTATCGAAACGTATAGATTTTTTGTAATTTATACTGAAATACACGATTTATAAACCCACATACATACCTAAGTATTTGTAACAATAGAGATCAATTTCCACAACACCCATGTAAAGTGCAAATTCCAAACCAAGAGTATGTATATCACGCAGATAAGCAACCTTATAAGAAAGGAAGGGAGAAAAACAAATTTTTAATTATTAGTTAGTATTACACATAATCGACACAAAAGCAAAGCTTTCAATTGCACTGCTACACATTTTTGAGTTTAGACCGTATAGATCAAATTACATAGAACGAAAACTTCAACGGTGAATTTGATTGAAAAGAATCTAATTTTTTTTTATAATTTTGCGATCTTAAATCTAGTGTGAAATTCACTCCATTTTCAAGTTGAAATTCGGAATCTCTAATTGGCGGATTTATTTGAATCTTTATAGAGGAAGAATTATGATATTTTTTTGTCGGGGCTAACTTGACACGCCCAATGGTTTGGAAGAACTAAGTGAAAAATTCAAAAGATTACAAAAGCCGGTTAAGGACATAAAATATTGTCCCGTTGCACAAAAGTGGGTTAGTCTAGGATTATTGTAATTAAGAAATATGATAGGAGTGAATTTTTGTCATCACACCAATCTGTCAAAAATTAGCGAGTTATTTTCCGTAATTCGGAAATTACAGTAATTCTGCAAATGCCAAAGTGCAGCAAAAATTGTAACTATTCCCGAAACAATTTTAGTCAACGTTGCTAACCTAATCAATTCTTGTATGTAACGTTAATAATATATAATAAGTACCTATAAGTACACAAACTACAAAAACATATTTTCCAGGTTTATATAAAGTAACGTAAAAAGTATAGGTGACCAAAGTAGGTTCCTATCGTATATTATTAACACCAACGCACCTTTGAATAAAAACAAAATTAGCTGATATATTTATTACTTTATCAGTCTAGCAAACCAAGCCACACAAATTTCCGGAATAATACTGCTATAACCGAAACGATAATGTATATTAATTAGATAGTAAATATCCGTACTTAAACTTTCATAACTATATTACAAAACAGATGCGTTTATCGCGAATTTAAATATGCATTAAAGATAGTGGACATTTGGGAAGGCGAGAGTTTAGCTAACAGATAAATCAGAAAAATTTACGTGCATAAAAACAATTTCCTTAGTTTGGATTATATGTGCCCTTAATTTACGGATGGTCAATGTTTTAAACTAACTGATTAATAATTTACTAATTTTCGCACCAGTCCATTTAAAAATGTTTGTTGGTATGTGATTAACTATTTCCAGTTTGCTTCCTGTCGTTCAACGAACTATTATAAAATTGTTTTAATTAAAGTTTCCCTGTAAGAAATACATCCGCAACTATTTCTAGATATATAAAAATACACAAAAAATCAATTATCTATCTAATTATTATTAAACATGTAAATTTTGGTAATTTTAATATTGACACAAATTAGAGGAATAAAAAAATATGCTGTATAACTGAATCTTATCTCAAAGGTTAAAAGTAATAATAGTGCCGAAGTCCACTTAATTTTTCAATCATAATTGCAAACATGCGTCTATAAAACAAAACAATCGCTATAATCAGTTAGAATAATCAAAATCTTTAATTCTTTATGTAAACTGATTATATATTAAAATTTGTCAATTATGAATACATTTTGCGAAATTAATGTATGATAAAAAATGATTTGAATGCTCAGACCTTGGCCTTTTCCCGGCAAGGACAAAGTAGTTATATTACAATGAATGTATGGTTAGAATTTTCAAAAATTACATGTGTCAATTCTAATTTTAGTTTTAAAGATAAAATTTTAATTAATAACGCTTGTGATAATACGTAATAGGAAGTGTTAAAAACATGTTGTACACTTGTGGATATTTTATTGTAAATTGTGTATTCATGAAAAGTTGTGATGATAGCGTAGGAATGTGCGACCTACATCTCTGTACTAACTTTTGTTCGTTTGATCACATAGTTTAACAACCAAAAATCATGTTTTATGAAGATTAACAAATTTTGGTAGAAAAAACTTTACTATATTTTAAATCTTAAGATTTGACGTTGTGAAAGGGAGGTTAAAAAGAATTATATTGAAATTATGTAAGCGATGAATTGAATGAAAACATCAATAATTTTTATTATACACTCACCTACATTTTCACTATCGACTTATGAAATAGAATTATTCCGAATTAACACGACCTACATTTTGTTACAATAATTATTTGTCAGTTGTGTATTATATTACAATAATTGCAACAATACATACAAGTTTATAATAATAAATATACCAATGACGCAACATTGAAATTCAATTCTATACTTTTTCAATTACCTATTAATAGTGTAATTATTACTTATTACGTTGTGAGATTATTAAGCTTTACTTGCAAAATTTATTATGCTTAAGGCGTCAGAATGTAGGAACATCCTAAAATTAATTTGTTAAATTTGCAAAATATTAGGTCTAACATTTCCGCGTCTTCTCAAATGTCGCTTACAAAAAGGAAAAGAAAACTTGCAAGGTTACAATTTAAAAGGTATCTTGAAAATGTCATTAAAATGAAGTAATATTGGTTATATTCTTCCGAATATAAAATAAAGTCTTCCTGAAGAAAATAACTCATTTAAACCAAACTTGAACAGTAATTACTGACAAAGTTGTTATTTAATTTCGTCATTTTACAAGCGATAAAGCAGAGTCAATCAATTTAATTTCATTAAAATTGCCAATCTCAAACGATAATAAAGTAAAGTGAGTGTTTGATACTAATTTATATTAAAAATAAGTCCTATTTGATGTAGAGTTCAATGTTTCCAGATTAATGTCATATTAAGATTATGATATATTTATTTTTTTATGGAAAATTTCTGTAACCGCATTTAAACATTATATAAACTGATAGGTGAGGTAATGGGTTAAGTTAACAAGTACAATCTAACATATTTCAACATAAACCCATTAAATATAAATTTTGATAACTAAAATCACATTTATAATTACATAAAAATATATTTAAGTATAACTACGGTTCTTTAAACTTTACTGATAAAAAAAAGTAATACTGCATTTATTACAGTTTTGAGTGGGATAAAGTAATTAAAATAGTTTTGTAACATGTAGAGGTACAAATTCATAAGTAACGCACTAGTTCTATTGATTGTAAATAAGTTTAAAAAACATTTTGCTTATCACAAGAAAATTATTAATTGATAATTCAATTTAATAATAACCTTATATAGTTATACAAGGTGTTACTCAAGACGATGTGTGGTTTCATATCTATCATATATTTTCGAATACAATATAATGTGACAACTAGAAATAGTTATGTCATAAAACATGATTAACTATGAAAGAGTATAATTTCGACCTAATTGTAAACGCACTTATTTAAAATATTTATTTTTTTAAATAAATTTAATCCAGTAAAACACGCTTGGTGGCAATGAGAAATAAAGTGTAACTACGTATAAAATAGTAACATTTTGTATTGTTTCACTATTGTTAAATTTAAAAAACACAGAATAGAGCTAATTTACTTAAAAAAGCGAGATTTTATTTATGTACAATAAATAGTCAATAATGAATAAATAAATAAATACACTTACGTACAACAACTGGCAGTAAAATTTATTATTTTGTATTTTTGATTTGTTATTGGATTTGTTATTTTAATAAACCTTTAATTGGTATGTCTAAGTTTTTAGTTGTGAATGCTTTTCACACTTTCATATAAAGTCTTTCGCCGATATGTGATTAAATTTTACTGAACCATTTCTCATTGTCACTCTTCATATGAAGAGAGTTGTCTTGGAATGTTACTAGAATAAAATAACATTCAATAGTAGGCTTCACAAAATTGTGTAAATTTGTTCGGCACTTTATTAAAACTCCCAAAGGTAATTATTGCTAATACACAATTTTAACTTCAGAACGTATGTAAGTCCCAGTTAACCTTAAATACATGCATACCTGTACGTCCAATTTTAATAATGATCAAATTTTTATTTATAAAATCATGTTTTATAATTTTTATGTTTTAGTTACGTAACCGATTTTCATTATTTCAAATTCTATAAAATCGATACGTAAATTAAATAATTAACTAAAATCCTCTATATTATTAGTAAAAACAGCTTGTATATACTTAGATTTTACTTGTGGTTGTGTTACGTTTAATTTATAGAACCTTAACCAAACTAATAGAATTTTTTTGTTTTAATGTTGTTTGTATTTTATCGATCCATTTCGAGTTGGTTATTAAGTTTTATTTATTTAAGTTTTTGAACACACAGCGCTATATTTTAAATAAATTCAAAAATAAAGTGGAGGTACTTTTTGAAAGATATACGTTTTATCACCAACCCAATAAGCGTGCATCAACTTTGAAAATTCAAAAATAAGCATTAACACGTCGTTGCAGATATTTAAATTTCAGAATTTTCAAAAATGTGTGTAAGACTGTGTGAATCTTCTTAATGAACGCTGCATCTGATCCCATTTTGATCGCAATTCGGGGACCCCGCATGTCTATATCATGGTTACGAATTTCCAAAATAGCTAAGACAAAGACGAAAACTTTCTGACAAGAACGATAATGAATCGTACAACATATTTTTTAAATTCGCATATTTTTTAAGATATTTGATAAGACGAATGAATAACAAATAGCCTTGCAAATAAGTTAAAATATCACTTAGCCTTTTTTTTTTTGCAACACAACCAGGGCTTGAAGCACAGTCGTTTCATAAGGGATCTCGCATTCAATTTCAATACTTAAAACTTTTAAGGCGTAACCAAAAGAGATTTCAACCTTGTTTAAGAACGAAGTTAAATAAGATCGTTTTTTGGTTGTGTTACAGCTATGTGTGAATGGGTCAATAATAATAGCATCATCCAAGCCGCTCCGCCCGCCCTGGAGAATTCAATACGACAAGAACAACACAACACTGAAATAAATGCCCAACTAATACCCACATCTGACGCAGATACTTTTAACAAGATATTGGTACAAGTAGATGTACATAAATCGGCGATTTACAAGCCTCATGTAACACCAACAAAGGAAAACAAAAATGTTGACCAGTCGCCAAAATCTCCTCAAGAATTCGATCTTGAGCCGGCAAAAACAAGTCTACCAGGTCCCTCTGTCACAAGTATCACAACCAGTCATCCACCTGGTTCTGACTTGGTAAAGATGCACGCATCACCCGAAGAAATGTAGCCGTTCCCTTTCAAGTGTGTGCTTTTCTGGCCTAAACATAAGTCTGCAACCTCAAAAAAACAAAAAGTAGAGAAGATACCAGCAGTTATAAAATCCAAAAGAAGGGCAAAACTAACATAAAATAAAGAGAATAAAAGGCAACGTTTACTAGAGGAAAAATCTGAAGAGAGGCAGAAGAAAAAACAAGAAAATATTTAAAAAAAGAAAAGCTGGAGCAACGCAGCAAACAGAAGACTACTGAGAAGAAACGAAATCCATATACGAGGAAACGAAAATATTAAGTACTGATGATGAGTCGTGGGTTGAATCTGGATGTAGTATAGATGACTTATCTTCCGAAGAAGAGAATGATGAAGAGCCTGATGCGGAAACGGTGAATGGTTATAAAGAAGGTATATTAGTCAAATTCTTCGGCAGTATAAAGGATTATAAATATGTATGCATTATACAAAAAGTCTTTAAAAATAGCGAAGCTGAAGTTTTTGGTATGAATTGTGACGAAAAAAAAGTATGTTCAAACCAAATGATATAGATATGTTTTATAAAATTGAACCAAATCTTGAGTAAAATAATATTTCCTCTTAACACGTTTATATTTGGTTCTTTGTATGTTGTGGATTAAAATTCTTTCTAATTAGCATAAAGTTGTTTCATTTCCACCTCAATTACTAATACTTATTACTTTCTCATATACGTACGTATAAAGAAAAAGTCGGTTTAAATTTTCAAATACTTTTTTCACATTTCTCGACGTTTTGTGGCCTAAACAATACGAAGAAGAAATTTTAGAATAGAAAATCTCGTGACTGATTTGTGTCTGTGTATGAGTGTACGCGATATCTTTTGAAACATTAAAGCTATCGATCAAAAACAAGTTTTTAGAAAAATAATTTCGTGTCTGTATGTCTGTTAGGTGTATGCGGGATATCTTTTGACCCATTAAAGCTATCGATATGAAATTAGGTACAAAAATTCTTTGCCACAAAATCTAGGTCACGTTCGTTAATCAGCAAAATCCAACCAGTGGCGGGGCATTTTAGGGATTCGAAAATTAAAAAATTAATTGCTTCCAATTTTAAAAAGTTACATAATTAAAAAATAAAGTAATACTTTTTATATAATTTCAAAATAAAACATATATATTAACTGGTGGCGCGCCGTTTTTAGGGTACAAAATTGTGCATTTTTTAATTTATCAACTGATTTTTTTGAAAGTCGCGTATTGGAGGTCTTTAAGATCGCCAAGTATAAACCCTTTGTCAAAATTAAAAAATTCAAAATGGCGGATCAAAAATGGGAGATTATCGTGTTTATTTAATTTATCAACCGATTTTTTGAAAGTCGGGCTTTGGGGGTTTTAAGATCGCTAAATTCAAAATTCAAAAAACAAAATGGCGGATCAAAATGGGTGATTATTGTGTTTAAAATCCTATGACTAAAATTCAGGTGTTGTGGGTAATGATCAATTTTGCATCGTTGTTAATTTGTAAAACATTATCTAAATAAAAATTTTAAAACTGCCAGTGGTGCACAGTTTTTAAGATTGCCAAGAATAAATCATTTGTCAAAATTAAAAAATTCAAAATAGCGGATCAAAAATGGGGAATTATCGTGTTTAAAAATTCAGGTATTGTGGGCTTTGAAGTTATGCATTATGGGAGATAATTTGGCAACGGTTTTTGAAAAATTCCTTTAAAAAACTGCATTTCCATTTTTTAAAATACTTCATTTTATCTTATTCACAAGGAAATTAAAGTACCGAACCTTTTTTCTCCATTATAATGTCAACTACTAGTTTATTTACCTTAATTTCCATTTTCTTAAAATGTTATTTATTGAAGTTACCTGTGTAACTATTTGCATTATTTTTTTAAGATGGTTGTTAAAGTGTGTTTTTCCTAATTCTAGCCGTCGCGTCGAAAAAAATTTGTTTCGACAATAGCACGGTTGATTTTACTCGTCTATTATTTGCGTAAGCTGAGTTTCATTTATATGATGTAATCAGACGTTTTTTCTGATCAGTTTTCAAATCAAAGTTTCGTTTTAGCACGCGCGATCATAATGCTCCATAAACTTGTATATCTAAGCAAAATTCTACTTTCCAAGGTAAGCCAACCTAAACCTTATCTCTCAAACAATGTTAACACATATCCCAACTGTTATTTTTGTAATAAAGGAGATATAGAAATGAGTAAATCTCTCAAAGCGGTACCTGCAACATTCACTAGCTAGATAGTTCTATTGAAAAAAATACTTGTACGAAGAATCCAAATTAAAACAATATTTAGTACAGAAATAAATAAATACTAAACGCAATGCGTGAAAAAATTGAAAATAGAAAATCGTGAAGCAAAATTGAATAAGATTAGGGAAGGTTTCAATATACTGCACTTTAATATAAAACTGCCATGCTACACATTTAAATATGTATCAAAATCCGAAAATGATTGTCTCCAATTGTACACCAAGAAAATGAATTTTAGGGTAATGCATTTTTTGCCCCAAAGGTTAATTCGTACGATTAATTAGTTTAATTAAATTAAAATTCTACACACCACATACGGAAGGAATAAAATGGAAGTTTCATTACCCACATATTGGCAGTAGGTACGAAGAGGTAAGAAGCGGTATAAGGGTTTTTAAAAAGCACTCCAGACTAGAGCATGTGTTTAACTTTACGGAACTATTAGTTTGCTTAAGTTCACGCAATTGAGCGAGAAAAATCTACACTATTTGCAAATACTATACGTAGCTAGTCTTTTCTCAAACACAACAAAAAAATAAAATAAACTGCATATTTACTAAACCGAAACGTTAGTCATGTTATCAAACAGAAGTTGGAATAGATGATATCTAAATTTATTGCATACATATACACGTACGAACGAAATTGAATTTTACGATAAAGTAAGTTCGTACCTATTTAATATTTGCTGTTTATAACGTATTAAAAATTCGTCAAAAACTTTTTTTTACGACAAAAGACAATTTTCTTCTTGTTTCAATAATTAATATGAGTAAAGTAATTAAAGTACCTAATTATAGAAAAATAAATAAAAACCATTTATTTTCTTAACATTATAAGGAAAATATTTTCTTTTCCAAGATAATTATTTAAATAATGTAACATGTTTAAAAGGTTTCACTCGTTTTAATTGCTGATCATAAGCATAAGCACCTTGTTAATTTACTTACCAGGACATTCAAATAAAACAAAAACACTTTAAAATTCTGCTAAACGTATTATCTGTATTTGTATAAACAAAATATTCCTTATAAAACTGTAATAGACATAAATATTTGTTCATTAAACCAACCTCTCTAACTTAACGCAGTTATAATTAATTAAAATAAGGAAAAACGCTCAGACGCGTTTCAGTGTTTTATGTAACCCCCAGCAGGGTTCGTTGACTACTATTCTTAATATGTTTATTGCGAAAGTGTTTAAGTACTGTGTAGAATATTGCAGCTTATTTAACCTTTCATGAAATAATCCTTTAGTAGTTCCCAGTGCTGCGTTAACGCAACATGATTTTTTTAAACCTTCGCATTCGATGGTCACTTAACTTTTCGCGCCAATCCAGCTTCAAGTCAACGCACCTTTGCCGATCCGCAACGCCTGAACCGTTTGACTTTTTTTTTATTTTCCTCTTTTGATGACACATTTACAGAACACGACCGTCGTTTTTTAGACACCTCAACCAAATTTTTACACCTAGCCGTTCTCTCAATTTAGTGGATACAGGAAAGACACGTTTCAAATCAATATATAGATCTATGACTTTACACTATAGATTAATCCTGAAATTAGACGAATTAATAGTATTTTTTTTATTGGTGCCCCATTTTACCTATTTAAAGCACGCCTTAGCGTGTTTAAATCGAACTTTCAAAAGCGCGCGTTATTTAAAGTTACCATGGCAACATCAGCAACTCAAGAAACGAAGTCTAAATGACAATTTTTTGATATTATTGATCTGACAGATGTACTTTTTAACGTCAAATAAAATATTCCTAACAAATTCAAAACCTTTATTTAACACGTTTAATTTTATAAATTAAAATAGAAAGTACAGTTAGTATTGTTACATATATTAATTTTTATTTACATATTTTACATTTCCATTTTTTGTAGTAATAATACTAGTATTTATGATTTCAAGGTGCACCAATAAAAAAAATAGCGTAAAGTATTCGTGGATAACTGGTTTTTAAAACACTTACTCTATTTCGAGCACTCGCGTGGGTTTTAAAGACCTTTTTATCCACTTATACTTTAATATACTATTATTATACAAGACGATAATAGAAAACGGGTACTTGACCTTTTACTCTCTGACTCTAATTGCTTTTTTCATTTCGTTTTAACAACGCAGCGAAATTCCCCATAATGACATGGTTTTTCTAATTTGTTCAAATTGAGGCTTTTATGATTAATTATGCATCCGGAATTAGGTTTTGGGTGATAGAACAAATAAATGTGACTCAAATACACAATTTAAAAATTCGATCTCACACACCCACTAAAGAACATTTTTTTTTCCAAAAAAACCTGCACATTTACTCAAAAATTTAAAAATTCTGGGATATTTTGATACAATCCTTGAACTTTAAACAATACTATTTATTGTATTCTGCATTAAATTTCAACTAAGGATGGATAGTTTATGATGAGCCTGAATTTACACAACCACTAATTCAATTGATTAGAACTGTGAAGTTATCATTTTCTTAAAACAACAAGAAAAAGCTTATTACACACACACACGCACACGCAACGCGCACGCACGCGCACGCGCACGCGCACGCGCACTGACCGCACCGCACGCGCACGCGTACGCGTACGCGCGACGCGCACGCGCACGCGCACGCGCACGCGCAGCGCACGCGCACGCGCAGCGCACGCGCACGCGCACGCACGCGCACGCGCACGCGCACGCGCACGCGCACGCGCACGCGCACGCGCACGCGCACGCGCACGCGCACGCGCACGCGCACGCACGCGCACGCGCACGCGCACGCGCACGCGCACGCGCACGCGCACGCGCACGCACGCACCGCACACCCACGCACACGCACACGCACACACCACCACACGCACACACAGCACACACACACACACACACACACACACACACACACACACACACACCACACACACACACACACACACACACACACACACACACACACACACACACACACACACACACACACACACACACACACACCACACACACACACACACACACACACACACACAACACACACACACACACACACACACACACACACACACACACACACACACACACACACACACACACACACACACACACACACACACACACGACACACACACACACACACACACACACACACACACACACACACACACACACACAGCACACACGACACACACACACACACACACACACACACACACACACACACACACACACACACACACACACACACACACACACACACACACACACACACACACACACACACACACACACACACACACACACACACACACACACACACACACACACACACACACACACACACACACACACACACACACACACACACACACACAGCACACACACACACACACACACACACACACACACACACACACACACACACACACACACACACACACACACACACACACACACACACACACACACACACACACACACACACACACACACACACACACACACACACACACACACACACACACACACACACACACACACACACACACACACACACACACACACACACACACACACACACACACACACACCACACAACAACTCTAAAATTAACTTAATAATCTAAGCTTTCAGAAGACAGGATAACATTTCATTCGTCACCATTTAAGTTATGCCAGTTTGAATAGTGTAAAACGTGGTTCGCAAAAAATAATAATTCAACTCTATCAAACTAAAAAGACACACATGAACATTTTTATTGTTATAGCTATAACATAAGGTTACAGTTAATTTTTATAGCCCACCTTATGATGAGATAAGGTATCACACACAGATGTTATGTTTCGTTTGGATAGTTTTTTTAGTGGGTTTGGATCATTTACTCATTGGCAGTGATCTCAAGATGTCATTTTCAAATCGGGAATATGTGGAAATGCATAACATCTGTGCGTGATACCTTATTTCATCATAAGGTATCATAAGAATTAACTGTAACCTTATGTTATAGCTATAATAATAAAACTGTTGTGTGTCTTTTAGTTTGATAGTTGAATTATTATTTTCTCAAACCACGTTTTACACTATTCAAACTGGCACAACTGCACTTAAATGGTGACGAATAAAATGGTATATCCAGTCTTCTGAAAGTTTAGATTTTGAAGCAGTTTTAATAGGATTTGCTACTGTCTAGCAATTTTTTTAAAGAAATGTGTGTGTAAAGCTTTTTTTTTAAGAAAATGATAACTTCACAGTTCTAATCAATTTAATTATTGGTTGTGCAGATTTAAGCTCATCATAAGCTATTCATCCCTACTTGAAATTTAATGTGGAATACAATAGTAGCGTTAAAGTTCGCGGAACGTATCAAAATATCCCAGATTTTCTAAATTTTTGGGTAAATGTACAGTTTTTTAATAATCTTTCTGTTAGTGGGTGTGTGAAATGGAATTTTGTGTATTTGAGTCACATTTATGTTTTTCTATGACCCAAAAAATTGTTTACGCTAAATCTAGACCACCCTATATATATATATATATATATATATATATATATATATATATATATATATATATATATATATATATATATATAGACCGAATGAAAATCTCATCTGGTTATTAACATAATTAATATGCTTTAACATTTTCGTATAAGGTAACAAACTTTGTCGATTTTATCATTAACAAAAGTAATCAATGTTAAGGGTTCCGACAATACCTGCTTATAAATATTATAGTTTCAATACGGATTGATAAACGGTATAAACATAACATTTGAAAATATCAATACTGTTGCAGGATATCTCAGTAAGCCATAAAATACGAGCAGTATTAAAATACATATCTTTTTTGGGTTTTTATATGGTCTATTTATTTAATAAGTTATACAATAAAGTTTGATACTTACAGTTATCTTCGTCAGTAATAATCTTATCTTTTAAAATTGCTAATTTTTCAAATTTCGCAAAATTGTTTCAACATCTTTAACAATTTTGCAAGATAATATTACTACCGACGAAGATAACTGTAAGTGTTATCGAAGCGTTTAGATTGTATAACTTAAATGTACAAATACATCATATAAAACCCAAAAATTATAAGTATGTATTTTAATATGTGTAATAATGGCGAATGTTTATTTTTTCATATGAGAAGTAGTTTTCACAAACCTGTGCCAGAATTATGTTGTGTTGTAATTGTTAACCAAATGGAGACCATATAAAAAGGTAAACTATCTAGATTTAAGTTCATCATAACAAATATGTACTTATCTTTTATATTTATAAATCGTGTATTTTAAGCTAACCGCTATGAAATCTATACGCTTCGATAACAATTACAGTTAAGGTCGCAAGTAAGTTAATTATTAAAAATTAATTATGAACATTGTCATGATTTAAATTCATAATTACAAGTACATATCTTTTATCTTTATAAATCGTGATAAATTATAAAAAATGTACAATTATCGAAACGTATAGATTTTTTGTAATTTATACTGAAATACACGATTTATAAACCTACATACATACCTAAGTATTTGTAACAATAAAGATCAATTTCTAGAACACCCATGTAAAGCGCAAAATACAAAACAAGAGTATGTATATCACGCAGATAAGCAACCTTACAAGAAAAGAGGGGAGAAAAACAAATTTTTAATTATTATTTAGTATTTCACATAATCGACACAAAAGCAAAGCTTTCAATTGCACTGCTACACATTTTTGAGTTTAGACTGTATAGATCAAATTACATAGAACGAAAACTTCAACGGTGAATTTAATTGAAAAGATTCTAATTTTTTTTATAATTTTGCGATCTTGAATCAAGTGTGAAGTTCACTCCATTTCAAGTTGAAACTCGGAATCTTTAATTGGGGGATTTATTTGAATCTTTATAGAGGAAGAATTATGAAATTTTTTTGTCGGGGCTAACTTGACACGCCCATTGGTTTGGAAGAACTAAGTGAAAAATTCAAAAGATTACAAAAGCCGGTTAAGGACATAAAATATTGTCCCGTTGCACAAAAGTGGGTTAGTCTAGGATTATTGTAATTACGAAATATGATAGGAGTGAATTTTTGTCATCACACTAATCTGTCAAAAATTAGCGAGTTATTTTCCGTAATTCGGAAATTACAGTCATTCTGCAAATGCCAAAGTGCAGCAAAAATTGTAACTATTCCCGAAACAATTTTAGTCAACGTTGCTAACCTAATCAATTCTTGTATGTAACGTTAATAATATATAATAAGTACCTATAAGTACACAAACTACAAAAACATATTTTCCAGGTTTATATAAAGTAACGTAAAAAGTATAGGTGACAAAAGTAGGTTTCTATCGTATATTATTAACACCAGCGCACCTTTGAATAAAAACAAAATTAGCTGATATATTTATTACTTTATCAGTCTAGCAAACCAAGCCACACAAATTTCCGGAATAATACTGCTATAACCGAAACGATAATGTATATTAATTAGATAGTAAATATCCGTACTTAAACTTTCATAACTATATTACAAAACAGATGCGTTTATCGCGAATTTAAATATGCATTAAAGATAGTGGACATTTGGGAAGGCGAGAGTTTAGCTAACAGATAAATCAGAAAAATTTACGTGCATAAAAACAATTTCCTTAGTTTGGATTATATGTGCCCTTAATTTACGGATGGTCAATGTTTTAAACTAACTGATTAATAATTTACTAATTTTCGCACCAGTCCATTTAAAAATGTTTGTTGGTATGTGATTAACTATTTCCAGTTTGCTTCCTGTCGTTCAACGAACTATTATAAAATTGTTTTAATTAAAGTTTCCCTGTAAGAAATACATCCGCAACTATTTCTGGATATATAAAATACACAAAAATCAATTATCTATCTAATTATTATTAAACATGTAAATTTTGGTAATTTTAATATTGACACAAATTAGAGGAATAAAAAAATATGCTGTATAACTGAATCTTATCTCAAAGGTTAAAAGTAATAATAGTGCCGAAGTCCACTTAATTTTTCAATCATAATTGCAAACATGCGTCTATAAAACAAAACAATCGCTATAATCAGTTAGAATAATCAAAATCTTTAATTCTTTATGTAAACTGATTATATATTAAAATTTGTCAATTATGAATACATTTTGCGAAATTAATGTATGATAAAAAAAATGATTTGAATGCTCTAGACCTTGGCCTTTTCCCGGCAAGGACAAAGTAGTTATATTACAATGAATGTATGGTTAGAATTTTCAAAAATTACATGTGTCAATTCTAATTTTAGTTTTAAAGATAAAATTTTAATTAATAACGCTTGTGATAATACGTAATAGGAAGTGTTAAAAACATGTTGTACACTTGTGGATATTTTTATTGTAAATTGTGTATTCATGAAAAAGTTGTGATGATAGTGTAGGAATGTGCGACCTACATCTCTGTACTAACTTTTGTTCGTTTGATCACATAGTTTAACAACCAAAAATCATATTTTATGAAGATTAACAAATGTTGGTAGAAAAAACTTTACTATATTTTAAATCTTAAGATTTGACGTTGTGAAAGGGAGGTTAAAAAGAATTATATTGAAATTATGTAAGCGATGAATTGAATGAAAACATCAATAATTTTTTATTATACACTCACCTACATTTTCACTATCGACTTATGAAATAGAATTATTCCGAATTAACACGACCTACATTTTGTTACAATAATTATTTGTCAGTTGTGTATTATATTACAATAATTGCAACAATACATACAAGTTTATAATAATAAATATACCAATGACGCAACATTGAAATTCAATTCTATACTTTTTCAATTACCTATTAATAGTGTAATTATTACTTATTACGTTGTGAGATTATTAAGCTTTACTTGCAAAATTTATTATGCTTAAGGCGTCAGAATGTAGGAACATCCTAAAATTAATTTGTTAAATTTGCAAAACATTAGGTCTAACATTTCCGCGTCTTCTCAAATGTCGCTTACAAAAAGGAAAAGAAAACTTGCAAGGTTACAATTTAAAAGGTATCTTGAAAATGAAGTAATATTGGGTATATTCTTCCGAATATAAAATAAAGTCTTCCTGAAGAAAATAACTCATTTAAACCAAACTTGAACAGTAATTATTAACAAAGTTGTTATTTAATTTCGTCATTTTACAAGCGATAAAGCAGAGTCAATCAATTTAATTTCATTAAAATTGCCAATCTCAAACGATAATAAAGTAAAGTGAGTGTTTGATACTAATTTATATTAAAAATAAGTCCTATTTGATGTAGAGTTCAATGTTTCCAGATTAATGTCATATTAAGATTATGATATATTTATTTTTTTATGGAAAATTTCTGTAACCGCATTTAAACATTATATAAACTGATAGGTGAGGTAATGGGTTAAGTTAACAAGTACAATCTAACATATTTCAACATAAACCCATTAAATATAAATTTTGATAACTAAAATCACATTTATAATTACATAAAAATATATTTAAGTATAACTACGGTTCTTTAAACTTTACTGATAAAAAAAAGTAATACTGCATTTATTACAGTTTTGAGTGGGATAAAGTAATTAAAATAGTTTTGTAACGTGTAGAGGTACAAACTCATAAGTAACGCACTAGTTCTATTGATTGTAAGTAAATAAGTTTAAATAACATTTTGCTTATCACAAGAAAATTATTAATTGATAATTCAATTTAATAATCACCTTATATAGTTATACAAGGTGTTACTCAAGACAATGTGTGGTTTCATATCTATTATATATTTTCGAATACAATATAATGTGACAACTAGAAATAGTTATGTCATAAAACATGATTAACTAAGAAAAATTACAAGCCGGAGTATAATTTCGACCTAATTGTAAACGTACTTCTTTAAAATATTTATTTTTTTAAATAAATTTAATGCATATTGCGGTGTGCGCCAGTAAAACACTCTTGGTGGCAATGAGAAATAAAGTGTAACTGCGTATAAAATAGTAACATTTTGTATTGTTACACTATTGTTAAATTAAAAAAACACAGAATAGAGCTAATTTACTTAAAAAAGCGAGATTTTATTTATATACAATAGTCAATAATGAATAAATAAATACACTTACGTACAACTGGCAGTAAAATTTATTATTTTGTATTTTTGATTTGTTATCGGATTTGTTATTTTAATAAACCTTTAATTGGTATGTCCAAGTTTTTAGTTGTGAATGCTTTTCACACTTTCATATAAAGTCTTTCACCGATATGTGATTAAATTTTACTGAACCATTTCTCATTGTCACTTTTCATATGAAGGGAGTTTGTCTTGGAATGTTACTAAATTAAAATAACATTCAATAGTAGGCTTCGCAAAATTGTCTAAATTTGTTCGGCACTTTATTAAAACTCCCAAAGGAATTATTGCTAATACACAATTTTAACTTCAGAACATATGTAAGTCCCAGTTAACCTTAAATATATGCATACCTGTACGTACAATTTTAATAACGATCAAATTTTTATTTATAAAATCATGTTTTATAATTTTTATGTTTTTAGTTACCTAACCGATTTTCATTGTTTCAAATTCTATAAAATCGATACGTAAATTAAATAATTAACTAAAATATTCTATATTATTAGTAAAAACAGCTTGTATATACTTAGATTTTACTTGTGGTTGTGTTACGTTTAATTTATAGAACCTTAACGAAACTAATAGAATTTTTTTGATTTAATGTTGTTTGTATTTTATCGATCCATTTCGAGTTGGTTATTAAGTTTTATTTATTTAAGTTTTTGAACACACAGCGCTATATTTTAATTAAATTCAAAAATAAAGTGGAGGTACTTTTTGAAAGATATACGTTTTATCACCAACCCAATAAGCGTGCATCAACTTTGAAAATTCAAAAATAAGCATTAACACGTCGTTGCAGATATTTAAATTTCAGAATTTTCAAAAATGTGTGTAAGACTGTGTGAATCTTCTTAATGAACGCTGCATCTGATCCCATTTTGATCGCAATTCGGGGGCCCCGCATGTCTATATCATGGTTACGAATTTCCAAAAAGCTAAGACAAAGACGAAAACTTTCTGACAAGAACGATAATGAATCGTACAACATATTTTTTAAATTCGCATATTTTTTAAGATATTTGATAAGACGAATGAATAACAAATAGCCTTGCAAATAAGTTAAAATATCACTTAGCCTTTTTTTTTGCAACACAACCAAGGCTTGAAGCACAGTCGTTTCATAAGGGATCTCGCATTCAATTTCAATACTTAAAACTTTTAAGGCGTAACCAAAAGAGATTTCAACCTTGTTTAAGAACGAAGTTAAATAAGATCGTTTTTTGGTTGTGTTACAGCTATGTGTGTGTAATCCCTTAATATACAGCTTGGTTGGATTTTGTACGCGATACGTGCATCACATACGGTAATCGCTCTAGTACTTTACATCGTGTTAGTAGTTGACATTCTCGATTTTAATCGTTCCAAATAGGGAATTAAAAAAAACATGAACGTCAGGTCCAAATAGCGACATCTACGAGGTGACTGTCCAATTTTGGAATCATTCTGGCTCATAACCGCAGCTTGACGCTAATTTTGTGTCGTATGGTCGCACCCAGTTTATTTGTCGTGAATTTACTTAATATAAGTGATAAGAAGGTAAATTTATAAACAATTTTTTTTCTAAATTAAACTTTGCATGATTGTGACTGTACTGCCATTTTGATGTGCAGATATAGGAGAACTGAATGTTCTTTAAAAAAAGGAATTCTAACTTCTAAATGAGGAATAAGCTTGGTGTCCAACACTAAAACAAGCGATTAAGTTAATTCTAGTAATTGACATTGATGTCAACTACTAGTGTTAAGCACACGAGCGGCTAAATCACAGGTTGAGTTCCGATAATATGAATGTATTACGTTACTGTTAATGTTCGTAATTTACCAGGAAATGTACACATACATCTTGTGTTCATTACAGTAGTTTTGTTTATCTAATCTAAACTAGTTTGACTCAAAAAAAAAAGTTAGGTTATACTACTTTCCCTTACATGAACTGCACCAGAAATAAATAAATTGGTTCAAACAAGTCGACTCTTGATTTTAAGACTTTTCTACTGCTTTTTTCCTTATTTATAAACAAAAACATTTCATCTATCAATAATATTGCTCTAGGTTCATTCGTTCACACTAATGTCATTTACTAGAAATTTAGGATGTCATCTACTGAAACATTAAATTTTAGATTGTTTCGCCCCTGTAAAGGGACAAATGGTCAGGTACAGTGAAGAGGATATGGAGAAGGCGATTGAAAAAGTGCTACGGGGACAAGCAGATTCCACAACAGCTAAAAAAGACAATATTCTCAGAGTGACCTTAATATATAAATCAAGAGGCACAACACCAGGAAAAAGGAAAATGGGTCCCCAACCGTACATGTTACCGGAACAAGAAGGAATACCTATAAAATGGATCATATATGTAGCGAAAGCGGGATTTACCGTACAGCCCCACCAACTTATGAACAGTGTTCACATATCAAATCTTCTTAAACTTTAATCGCAGCCAACGAATTAAAGTTCACTTGTTTTTACGTGCTCATTGAAACAACAAAATCCATAAGCATATATCAACCCTGGAAGAACGTCGCTTGTCAGTTTTCTAAAAATTAATCCTGAGATCAGCGGTAGAGTTGCTCAAAACCTTACTGCAACCAGAGCAGCTGTAAAAAAAGAATCAACTGAGAAATGGTTCACCGAAGTGTACAGCTACCTTCAACGGAGTACCTCCAAGGATATTCTACCAGATCCTTGTATAGTTTTTAATGCAGACGAAACGGCATTCTTCCTCAATCTAAACGGCAGTAAGGTGTTGGCAAGAAATCGTGACAAGACCATTTACCAACAAGTTAATCGGATGAGAAAGAGTTCCTTACAGTTCTTATCACCAGGAATACTGCAGGTCAGACAGTGTCAACAATGCTGATTAAATATGAACATATTCTTAGAGAACTAGCATTTAGTGTTCCTGATGAATGGGGTATTGGAAGATTGGAAAGCGGCTGGATGACAGGACAAACATTTTTTGAATTCATCACGAATATCTTTGAGAAATGGTTGACTATAATGAAAATTTCTCGCCCTGTCATTCTTTTCATTGACGGCCACTCATCACACAGGACCTTGCGTACAAGTAGGTTTTGTGCGGAAAATGGTATCATTCTAGTAGCTCTTCACCCAAATACAACGAATTTGATTCAGCCTATGGATGTTGTTATTTTTCGGTCGTTGAAGGGTGGTTGGAAAGATTCAATTCATCAATGGCGCATCGCTCATTGTCAGTCGCCAATTTTAGGAAAAATTCACTTTGCCCACTTTTAGAAAAAGTAGTGTCAGAGAAACTTACATCTCCTAATCAGAATATAGATATTGTGAACAAAGAGCAACAACTGCAGGAATTAAAGGGCGGAATAGATTTTATGGAAAAATATATAGATAAAGAAAAACTAGTTAGTTTCAAATCAAGTGAAAACTATAATGGAGACAAGCAGGATTTATCACTCTTTACTTTCTACAAGAATATTTGCCTGGAATACAACAAAATTGAAAAAGAAATAAATAACATCCAATCAAACAAATCTGCAGAAGAAACGAAATCCATATACGAGGAAACGAAAATATTAAGTACTGATGATGAGTCGTGGGTTGAATCTGGATGTAGTATAGATGACTTATCTTCCGAAGAAGAGAATGATGAAGAGCCTGATGCGGAAACGGTGAATGGTTATAAAGAAGGTATATTAGTCAAATTCTTCGGCAGTATAAAGGATTATAAATATGTATGCATTATACAAAAAGTCTTTAAAAATAGCGAAGCTGAAGTTTTTGGTATGAATTGTGACGAAAAAAAAAGTATGTTCAAACCAAATGATATAGATATGTTTTATAAAATTGAACCAAATTTTGAGTAAAATAATATTTCCTCTTAACACGTTTATATTTGGTTCTTTGTATGTTGTGGATTAAAATTCTTTCTAATTAGCATAAAGTTGTTTCATTTCCACCTCAATTACTAATACTTATTACTTTCTCATATACGTACGTATAAAGAAAAAGTCGGTTTAAATTTTCAAATACTTTTTTTCACATTTCTCGACGTTTTGTGGCCTAAACAATACGAAGAAGAAATTTTTAGAATAGAAAATCTCGTGACTGATTGTGTGTCTGTGTATGAGTGTACGCGATATCTTTTGAAACATTAAAGCTATCGATCAAAAACAAGTTTTTAGAAAAATAATTTCGTGTCTGTATGTCTGTTAGTGTGTATGCGGGATATCTTTTGACCCATTAAAGCTATCGATATGAAATTAGGTACAAAAATTCTTTGCCACAAAATCTAGGTCACGTTCGTTAATCAGCAAAATCCAACCAGTGGCGGGGCATTTTTAGGGGATTCGAAAATTAAAAAAATTAATTTCTTCCAATTTTAGAAAGTTTCATAATTAAAAAAACAAACTAATACTTTTTATATAATTTCAAAATAAAAAAATATAATAACTAGTGGCGCGCCGTTTTTAGGGTACAAAATTGTGCATTTTTTAATTTATCAACCGATTTTTTTGAAAGTCGGGTATTGGGGGTTTTTAAGATCGCTAAGTATAAATCATTTGTCAGAATTAAAAAATTCAAAATGGCGGATCAAAAATGGGGGATTATAGTGTTTATTTAATTTATCAACCGATTTTTTTGAAAGTCGGGCTTTGGGGGTTTTAAGATCGCTAAATTCAAAATTCAAAAAAACAAAATGGCGGATCAAAAATGGGTGATTATTGTGTTTAAAATCCTATGACTAAAATTCAGGTGTTGTGGGGTAATGATCAATTTTGCATCGTTGTTAATTTGTAAAACATTATCTAAATAAAAAAATTTTAAAAACTGCCAGTGGTGCACAGTTTTTAAGATTGCCAAGAATAAATCATTTGTCAAAATTAAAAAATTCAAAATAGCGGATCAAAAATGGGGAATTATCGTGTTTAAAAACCAATATGACTCAAATTCAGGTATTGTGGGCTTTGAAGTTATGCATTATGGGAGATAATTTGGCAACGGTTTTTGAAAAATTCCTTTAAAAAAACTGTATTTCCATTTTTTAAAATACTTCATTTTATCTTATTCACAAGGAAATTAAAGTACTGAACCTTTTTTCTCCATTATAATGTCAACTACTAGTTTATTTACCTTAATTTTCATTTTCTTAAAATGTTATTTATTGAAGTTACCTGTGTAACTGCATTATTTTTTCAAGATGGTTGTTAAAGTGTGTTTTTCCTAATTCTAGCCGTCGCGTCGAAAAAAATTTGTTTCGACAATAGCACGGTTGATTTTACTCATCTATTATTTGCGTAAGTTGAGTTTCATTTGTATGATGTAATCAGACGTTTTTTCTGATCAGTGTTCAAATCAAAGTTTCGTTTTAGCACGCGCGATCATAATGCTCCATAAACTTGTATATCTAAGCAAAATTCTACTTCCAAGGTAAGCCAACCTAAACCTTATCTCTCAAACAATGTTAACACATATCCCAACTGTTATTTTTTGTAATAAAGGAGATATAGAAATGAGTAAATCTCTCAAAGCGGTACCTGCAACATTCACTAGCTAGATAGTTCTACTGAAAAAAAATACTTGTACGAAGAATCCAAATTAAACGCAATATTTGGTACAGAAATAAATAAATACTAAACGCAATGCGTGAAAAAATTGAAAATAGAAAATCGTGAAGCAAAATTGAATAAGATTAGGGAAGGTTTCAATATACTGCACTTTAATATAAAACTGCCATGCTACACATTTAAATATGTATCAAAATCCGAAAATGATTGTCTCCAATTGTACACCAAGAAAATGAATTTTAGGGTAATGCATTTTTTGCCCCAAAGGTTAATTCGTACGATTAATTAGTTTAATTAAATTAAAATTCTACACACCACATACGGAAGGAATAAAATGGAAGTTGCATTACCCACATATTGGCAGTAGGTACGAAGAGGTAAGAAGCGGTATAAGGGTTTTTAAAAAGCACTCCAGACTAGAGCATGTGTTTAATTTTACGGAACTATTAGTTTGCTTAAGTTCACGCAATTGAGCAAGAAAAATCTAAACTATTTGTAAATACTATACGTAGCTAGTCTTTTCTCAAACACAACAAAAAAATAAAATAAACTGCATATTTACTAAACCGAAACGTTAGTCATGTTATCAAACAGAAGTTGGAATAGATGATATCTAAATTTATTGCATACATATACACGTACGAATGAAATTGAATTTTACGATAAAGTAAGTTCGTACCTATTTAATATTTGCTGTTTATAACGTATTAAAAATTCGTCAAAAACTTTTTTCTACGACAAAAGACAATTTTCTTCTTGTTTCAATAATTAATATGAGTAAAGTAATTAAAGTACCTAATTATAGAAAAATAAATAAAAACCATTTATTTTCTTAACATTATAAGGAAAATATTTTCTTTTCCAAGATAATTATTTAAATAATGTAACATGTTTAAAAGGTTTCACTCGTTTTAATTGCTGATCATAAGCATAAGCACCTTGTTAATTTACCTACCAGGACATTCAAATAAAACAAAAACACTTTAAAATTCTGCTAAACGTATTATCTGTATTTGTATAAACAAAATATTCCTTATAAAACTGTAATAGACATAAATATTTGTTCATTAAATCCAACCTCTCTAACTTAACGCAGTTATAATTAATGAAAATAAGGAAAAACGCTCAGACGTGTTTCAGTGTTTTATGTAACCCCCCAGCAGGGTTGGTTGATTACTATTCTTAATATGTTTATTGCGAAAGTGTTTAAGTACTGTGTAGAATATTGCAGCTTATTTAACCTTTCATGAAATAATCCTTTAGTAGTTCCCAGTGCTGCGTTAACGCAACATGATTTTTTTAAACCTTCGCATTCGATGGTCACTTAAATTTTCGCGCCAATCCAGCTTCAAGTCAGCGCACCTTTGCCGATCCGCAACGCCTGAACCGTTTGACTTTTTTTTTATTTTTCTCTTTTGATGACACATTTACAGAACACGACCGTCGTCTTTTAGACACCTCAACCAGATTTTTACACCTAGCCGTTCTCTCAATTTAGTGGATACAGGAAAGACACGTTTCAAATCAATATATAGATCTATGACTTTACACTATAGATTAATCCTGAAATTAGACGAATTAATAGTATTTTTTTTATTGGTGCCCCATTTTACCTATTTAAAGCACGCCTTAGCGTGTTTAAATCGAACTTTCAAAAGCGCGCGTTATTTAAAGTTACCATGGCAACATCAGCAACTCAAGAAACGTGAAGTCTAAATGACAATTTTTTGATATTATTGATCTGACAGATGTACTTTTTAACGTCAAATAAAATATTACTAACAAATTCAAAACCTTTATTTAAACGTTATTTAACACTTTTAATTTTATAAATTAAAATAGAAAGTACAGTTAGTATTGTTACATATATTAATTTTTTTATTTACATATTTTACATTTCCATTTTTTGTAGTAATAATACTAGTATTTATGATTTCAAGGTGCACCAATAAAAAAAATAGCGTAAAGTATTCGTGGATAACTGGTTTTTAAAACACTTACTCTATTTCGAGCACTCGCGTGGGTTTTAAAGACCTTTTTATCCACTTATACTTTAATATACTATTATTGTACAAAACGATAATAGAAAACGGGCACTTGACCTTTTACTCTCTGACTCTAATTGCTTTTTTCATTTCGTTTTAACAACGCAGCGAAATTCCCCATAATGACCTGGTTTTTCTAATTTGTTCAAATTGAGGCTTTTATGATTAATTATGCATCCGGAATTAGGTTTTTTGACAGGGGCAGCTTTCAGTTAAAATCTGCATCTCGGGTGTACACCCCTCCGCCCATTTAAGATCCTTTTGATGTATACTAGATCTTGTTTCCGTATCTAAAGTCCTTTTGGTAGAAGCTGATTTCAAATCAATATAGTAGTAAGATTATCTTGTTTCTGTATCTAGGATGCTTTCACTGAAAGTGGTTTCAGACCAGCATAACGATAACTGAATTAGGTTTTTAGGTTCTTGAAATGAATGAGAGGATGGTCTCAAATCAATATCTTAGCCTTGCATCTTCAATTTGGTTTCTATATCTAAGATGTTTTCATAGAAACTGGTTTCAAATCAACATCTTTGGAGACTCGACGGAATCTCAGAAAGAAAGCCGAAGAGGAACTGTTAGAAATGGGGCCCAGAGCATAGCCCCAGCTGGTGGAAAAGAGAACCCCGATGGATCCCTCAGTGGCCTATTGGCTAGTTTCTTTTTTTAGAGATGCCTGGCTATTGTTTATTTGTAAACTGGAAGATGACCTTGCAAACTATATCATAACTTGTACATTAACTCCTAATTATAACACAAGTGGGTAGTGGTCTACTAACTTTTAATTATACCATAAACTGGCCCTATCTATTGGAAAAAGCCCTCTGTTATAAATGGGGGGAGGGGGCTAACAGAGCCCTAGCTGCTGTTAAATGAGACTAAGGCCAAGTCTACAAAAATTGTGGTCTATAAAAATGTTTGGCAGATTCCAGTGGAGTTAGGTTGTATTATGATAAAAAATATAAAACTGATTAGATATGTCATAATGAAATTAATTAATAATAATTAAAAGTTGAGAAGGAACGTGGATATTATTTATTTGAAATATAATTTTTCTGTTTTCAGAACTATATCATAACTTGTACATTAACTCCTAATTATAACACAAGTGGGTAGTGGTCTACTAACTTTTAATTATACCATAAACTGGCCCTATCTATTGAAAAAAACCCTCTGTTATAAATGGGGGGAGGGGGCTAACAGAGCCCCAGCTGCTGTTAAATGAGACTAAGGCCAAGTCTACAAAAATGGTGGTCTATAAAAATGTTTGGCAGATTCCAGTGGAGTTAGGTTGTATTATGATAAAAAATATAAAACTGATTAGATATGTCATAATGAAATTAATTAATAATAATTAAAAGTTGAGAAGGAACGTGGATATTATTTATTTGAAATATAATTTTTCTGTTTTCAGATTAAAATAATTTCGTGGTTGATTAGGTAATTATTGATTGGATTGTTAACTCCGTATATATCACAAATTGCTAATACCATTATAAACCACATTTTTAGTAATTTTAAACTAATTAATTACTAACAATTGAACTAGAAAGTATGTACTGTATTTGGAATCACACTAATAAATGTTAATGTGTTGTTAATGATATAATTAGGGGAAAAATATGCGAACAAGGCTAATTGCACACAAAAGGTATACATAATATTGTTGTGCTTAATGTGTACAATTATTTGCAATGTCACAATCCATTGAAAAAAAAAGTAGAAGAGACAGTTGAAATCCGTTCACATATGACGGGAATTGGAAAAACAACAATATTCAGACTTTTACGTGAAGACAAAGTTTCTGTGCGTGAGCCTTGTTTGTGAAAACTGCAATTAGAAGAATAATGCATTCGTTTTATTTTAAAAAACAAATACCCACCTTAAATAAAATTCTGCCAGTTGTGGAAGAGGTATACGGTATACCCAATTTAAGTAGAACAATGATGTGGCAACTTTTGCACGAAGTGAACTTTTCATGGGAAAAATAAATAGAAAATCAGCTCTCATTGATAAGGAAGAAATTGTGTGCTGGAGAATAAATTACCTACGAAATATGTCTAAATTACGTTCTGAAGGCAAGAAAATTTATTATTTGGACGAAACGTGGGTAAATGAAGTTTATACCGTGGAAAAAATGTGGTAATACAAAAATATAACCAGGAAAAGGGCAACGCTTAATTTTTACGCATATAGGAAGTAACGAAGGCGTTATAGAGGGAGGTTTACTGCTATTTGAGTCGCAAAATACCGGTGATTGCCACGAGGACATGAAGGCGGATGTTGTTGAGGAATATTTTGAACAAATGTTAGATTTAATACCAAAGGGTGCCGTAATTGTTATGGACAATGCCACCTACCATTCCAAACAAATCGAATGTTTACCTACAACTTCCTGGAAAAAAAAAGGTATAAGCTATAATGGAATGGCTTTCCTCAAAAAATATTGCTTTCGAACATGATATGGTAAAAAGGGAACCACTAGATCTAGTACAAGGTGTTAGGACAAAGTTTAAAAGATATGCAGTTGAGGAGATGGCAGCAAAACGTGATATTTTTGTTCTACGCTTACCGCCCTACCATTGCGAATTGAACGCTATTGAATTAATATGGGCGCAGGTTAAGGGTGCAGTACCCAGAAATTATACCACGTTTAAATTAAGTGACGATCGACAACTGCGGAAAAATGGAAAAAGTGTATAGAACACGGAGTTCAGATATGTACGAGTATATTATATAATAATTGTTGTCTTACCTTAAATTTAAAAATTGTTTGTCGGCAAAACCCATGTAAACGTCTACGATCTTTACTTTATAACTCAACAACAGGTACGTCCCACTGTTAAAGGATTAGCAGCTATTGATAAATAACTTACGATGTAACGCTATAGTATGGAAGCGGTATATCCTAAAACTAGTTTAAGAAATCTATTAAGTACTTAACACAAAATTGTGTACCGCTTATGTGTCGTTGGAATACTGTGTGCCTGACAGTTATGAAATATGTTACCTTTTAGTACGTTAATTGTGAATGAAGAACCTTAACATGTGATGTTTTTCGTATACTGCAGTTAGCTAACTGTATAACTTGGTGATCACCATTTATGAAATACAGGCCTGTATTAAATTATTACTACATTGATTTAGGTAGGGTTTCCTGATTTCATTATTGATGTATTTTATTTTGACATTTCACACCGATAATGTAGCATATTTTAAGATGGATGCTCCCTTGTAAATGTAGTAGAAGCGTAAAACAGCTGTCGGGAAAAACTGGCATAATGCTGACCTAGGGGAGATAATCGGTGCAATACTAAAGCATGTTCTCGTTGGAATACTGTGTGCCTGACAGTTATGAAATATGTTACCTTTTGGTACGTTAATAGTAAATGAAGAACCTTAACATGTTGTGATGTTTTTCGTATACTGCAGTTAGCTAACTGTATAACCTGGTGTTCACCATTTATGAAATACAGGCCTGTATTCAATTATTACTACATTGATTTATTAAGGTTAGGGTAGGGTGATAGCAATTTGATCTTACAATAACAGTAGATTCTAAATAAGTATTGATCTAGGCATTTATAATTAATACGGGTACTTTATTTATGTTGTTATGTGAGGCTTTTTTTGTAGTTCTTTTCCTCAATCCGCAGTGTTAACTTTATTTCATCCTCCTTTACTTACCCGCAACACATTATCCTGTAACAACTCTTTTACACAACGTAAGTGGCCATACCTGGTTTTCATGACGATCATTTGGCATAAATAAGTTCACGCATTAACTTTGTTCTTGCAGTCGAGCTGTGCAGTCGTTACACTGGCGTTTCCCATAAATTTAATAGTTTTTGAGATACATGAAAAGAGTATCTTCGCGCATTCTATAAAGCTCTTATATTTGTATACCCTTTTTAACTAACATTTAATAGAATAGAGATATTTTAGTGGTAATCTAAATATAGAGTTTCAGTCAAATCCGATTTGTACTCTTTAAGTTATAGTGGCTACAGACGAACACAATACTATACTTACGTCTTCGCGCATAAATTAAAAATTGTAGGCATTACAAATTTTCAAAATTACATTATAATGTGTCATGTTGTATATGTAGGCAAAAAAGGCAATTTAATAAGGATCAATTAAGCTAATAAAGTATGTGTGTAACTAAATATGAAAAAAAATGTTTATAGATTTAATAGAATTCATGTACATAAAGTAGCATAAACTATCATCCTATGAAAAGTAATAAAACCTGCTGACTACTTTTCATGTGGGTACATATTTTGTATGGCTTCAATATAACAGAACTAACCTGGAGGTCGATACGAAATAGTTTTTATTATAGTGGGTGAAAAATTGGAAAATATTTTTTTGGTTTGTCATACATAGTTTGACACTGTACCTATACGCTATATATTTCTGAGTAATTTTTGTCCGGCTCTTTTTTTCAGAAGTTCCAAATTTTTTTACATACAAGGAAATACACAGTGGAATTATGTTTCAAAGTCCTTGACATTTTATTTTTATATACGCAGTCACGGATAAAGTATACAAGATTTATTTCTAATTTGGGATATACAGAAGGAACATAATAATCTGAACAAAAAAAGAAATAGAAAAAGTATCGTATTACCCATAAAAAAAAGCAAATATGTGCAACTATTCATGAAGCTATAAATAAATGTAATTTTGTAGGTTCTTTCCACTTGATACATTTATACTATTGTTTGTTATAAATTTAGAACGATTATAAATTTGCATAACGAAAAAAAAAATTAATTAAAATACGTCTACTTCATTATTTGTCTGACTGTAGATAGTTATGACTATTATAGCACAATATGCCTAACGACAATATGACATTTGGCAATTCTGAATTAAAAATAAAATTTGCATGAGGCGGCATACTCTTGGCAGATTTCCAGCTATCTAACTATATCTAAAATAAGAGCACATGCTTTATGTTAAAAATGACATTCAGAAAAATTTAACCCAAGGTGCTGCGTTTATTAAAACTTCCAATATTAGTCTGAAAAAATGTCTGCTAAACTGTGAGAAACTATGCATTCAATAATAATCTAATAATTACTTTTTAATGTTTGAACATTAAAACTTTAAATTTAAAATATGGAGTTTAAAAAAATATCGTTCACATATCAATGGAATTATATTGACGATTTCATAGTTGACGCATCATGGTGATAATCAACTTTTATTCACAAAGCTTATAATTTATTTTAATACGTATTGTTTTAATACTGTCATGTTTTCTTTTTAATGTTGATTATACTAATAAATAATAAAAGTACTTGTGTCTGTTATCTTTATTTGACAGTAAAAAGCGTAAATAAAGAAAATCTGTTTAGATAATAAAAAATTAAGTGTTGCTTAACAAATACGTTCATGGAATAAAAAAAAGCAATTGAAATACGTAAATCAATTGAGATATTCAATTTAAATAACAGGGTTATAATATTTATTTAAATAAAATCAAAATTAAAAAATAAAACTGAATAGATTGAGAGAGTGGCACTTGAACGTTGTTTTGTTATTTTAACTGACATAAAAAAATAACCGCACAATTTAATGCTTTGAACAAACATACATTTAAATAATTCAAATGGCCATACTAAGTAAGAAATGGAATCATTCAATTGTGTATCGTCTAAATTATCTCCGACGTAAATGAATGACGCAGTTGCTTTGTTTCTTGGCCAGCACCTACCGGTTGAGGCCTGATAAGATGATAAGGGTAAGTCAATACACCGCCATCATACCCTATTACCTTACAAAAGAATATTATCCTGATGTGGATTTTACGGAGTTTTATTAATTTTTGCGCTGAATTGAAACTGAAAGGACATTTTCCAGGTGTTTATGTTAAGTGGAATATGTTTTATATGTAGAGAAAAAGAACAAATTTTTCAATTTTTTTTTACGTTTCACGTATACGAACGTACATAAATATAACCTTAATACTTATTAATGATATAATTGCATGAATAAATATAGCACATGATAAAGTTCCCCACAAAATTCATAGTTTTGTTATATAAGGTTTTATTGAAAAATCATGTTACATAAATGTACAACGAACAAATATTTTGGATCGTCTTTAAGTTAAACATGATTTTACAAAATAATGGCCCACTCAAACTGGACTACGAAATTAGGTTAAATATTGCCCTATATCCAACAGAAAACTCTCATGGATTTACTGTACAATTAATTACGATTTAAATATTTTTGACTCATCATTTATAGTAAACAGTTTTAAAACAAAAGGAATATGTCCTTGTAAAGATTGCTTGATTTACGAGTTAACGGAAGTTAATTTGGACGGTAGGCTTTCAAAAAGTTGATGCCACGTCGGTCTTTACCTTGTGATCGTATCCTAACGTTTTACGTATTAAGTAAGTTAATAAAAACAAATAATTTTTTACATTCCCGATACTATATCACGTTAAGTAGAACTATAGTAAGGTGTCGTGATCATGAAAAAATTCGACCTCAAGATTTTCACAGATCTTCACGTTTTGAGGATCACTGAACCCATTTTTGGGATGCCGTCTGTGACTGTGTGTGTGTATCCGTGCGTGCGTGCGTACGAGTGCGTGCGTGTGTGAGCGTGTGTATGCGTGTGTGTGCGTGTGTGTGCGTGTGTGCATGTGTACGTGTGTGTGCGTGTGGTGCGTGCGTGCGTATGTGCGTATGCGTGAGCGTGTGTGTAAACACAATAGTGGTCAAACCGTTTAAGCTGGAGTAATGAAATCTGGTATAAAACTATTATAACAAAACTGTAGATATGTATCAACATTTGGGGCATATAATACTACCCAGAAGTACCTGTTAACCTACACAGTTCTCAAATTTTTTGAAGTAAATTAGCCGTAAAAACGGAGCAATTTGATAGTTTAGGCAACTTGATTATCGAACTAAAAATGTTCAAAAATGGTAAAAATGAAACATTTGCCTAAGCAGTTGGTAATAAAGACATAAAAATGCAAATATGTTAAAGTTATCGATTTAGACATTTAGTATACCTTCTTTATCTGAAAAACATCAAGGTTTTGTATTTTAATAAAAAAATTCAATTTACTCCATTGGCGTAGAAATTAGGGATTAAAATGTTGCTCTACCCCTTGCGTTCTACGCCACTGCACACAATAAAACGTATTAATAAGCTAAAACCAATGTACTTTATATCTTTATTTATTATACTAAGAATGAGAAAAACACCTTTTTTCGTTTTGGAGATATTTCAAAAATCAATATTTTTTTTTATTATATATTTTATTGAAGCAAGTTGAGTCAGATCGTAATATTTTGAGGTCCAGATGGTCTTTGGACCATTACTTACGGACCACCCCGTATACACTGCGTCCAAGATAAGCAGGGCCACAATTGGGAATTTTGGAAACGGTAAGATATAGAGTTTCGGTTAAATGGGAGAAAAGTTGGGTATTTTGTAGTTGAGTAAATTGACATTTTTAAACTGACGAAATTCCGAACCGTTCCGAAGTTATGCGACAAAAAGCAAATGTTCACGATTTCGTGTTTGACAAATTGTTATTTTGTGGTTGATGTTAAATAAAAAGTAAGAGAACCTTCTACAGGCACTTTTTAACGTTCTTTAACATGACATGCAGCAAATTGGAGTCCGACGTTTAGTTTTCGAGTAACACTTTGTTTTTTAAATACGGTCCCGATTTTTTTATACACAATCATAGAAGAGATTTTTATTCTGCATTCAAACATGTATCACACTTTATGGTTTAATTGCGATTTTTACCTTCCAACCTAGATATACATATGTAGGTATAGAAGGTTATGCAATCGAGTTTTTTTTTACCATTGCTAAACAGTTGAACATTTCAAAGATATAAAAATATCTACATATAGACCTTAAACATATCGATTAATTATGTTCCAAAAATTCCTAAGGTAGAATTTGTGTTAGTTAAAATTTTTTCAATATCTGAATAACGATTAGTTTTATACGAAAAAGTGTAGACATATTTTTACTTTCTTGCTAAACAAGAAAGTATTGCGTTATTTTGATGTTGTACAACTGCCTGAACCCGAAAAAATTTTTTTAGAAAATTTTTCAAAATGTCTGTCTGTGTGTGTGTCTGTGGTCACTGGCCAGCCGAAACTATACGGAAGATTTTGATGAAATTTGGAATGAAGGCGAGACAATTATGCCGGCAAAACAAGCTTTTCAACGCAATAGGTATGCAGGTGGTGAAAATAAGGGTGTTATTTTGGGGCCAAATTTTAACATAGAAGGTTGAAAGTCAGGTCATCAATAACTCGCATGAAATGCAGTTTTTAAAATATACCCGCAGTTACAGTCACATATACATTTTTTTTGTAGAAATATATATTTCCGATACCGTTCAAGATATAAAAGAATTGGAAATAGATATGCGTAGTTAAATAAAGGTTCTTTGAAGAGATTTCTTTACGTAATAAATTATCGTAAATTATGGTATACATTTGTCTACATTTAAGGGGCCAAACTAAGGCAATTTTTCGAAATTGATTTATTCAAGCATTTTTTTTTGTTTTTTTTTTATATTTCCTACTCAACCAGCCACTCTTATGAATGCAACTAACCTGCTTCTTCTAAAGCTACTAGTATAGGAGATATGAATTTTCAAATATTTAATATTGATATTGTTATAACTTTCTATTTTGATACTTGGGACTTTGGAAATAAAGTTTGTTTTTTTTGCGTTAATGAAATGATATTATCTTGATGAAAACACTAATTCCGGTTTTTCCAGAAATTGAAAACATTCCTCGTATTGCTGGTATAACATACACATATTCTTACTATTGTTTGAAATGGAGCGAAATTGCTTTAAAATGATATGAAACAGTCCATAGTTATCTTGAAAGATAAAACAGATTTTTAACTTTCAACCTACATATACCCTATGTGGGTATAGAACGTTACGCAATCGATTTTTCACTATCGCTAAATCGACTTATTAGCTCATTTTACAACTTTTGGCCAAGTTTCGTCAAGATCGGCCATGAGGTCTGGATTTCTCGGAGAGGGAGGGGTGGGGGGCAGTTATTATGGCCAGTTTTTGTTTTTTATTAAATATTTCTGAAACAGTTGAATATTTCAAAGATATAAAAATACTCTATATATTTTTTAGTATTTTGCAAGAAAGTCCTGTAATCCACTAGCAATCACCCAGCTTAAAGAAAATTTAATTTTACATAACTTTTCCTTATAAAGTTTCTTAATATAACGCAAGGTAAGTCTAAAAATTAATTAAATATGAATGAAAATGGTTAAACTGTATTATTGATATCTTATAGAAGTGGGTGGGTTTGGAATTTTTTTTAAGTTAATATGTATTTATGTCCAATAAACTCTATCTGACATGAAGTTTTAAACGTCAATCTGACATACATTATTGTTTTTGTTTTTACAATGTTGCCTGTTTCGTTAGCAACGTAGTTGCCCTAAAAAAATTAAAATTAAAATTATTTCATTTCTTTTAATTTTTTAGTTAGCATCTAGATGTCTATTAACCTCCGTCTGACATTAGAAAAGTAGGCTAAGGAAAACAAATGCTATGATTTGTTGAATTAATTTACATTTTTGTCTCCACTTGACAGTTACTTTATTTATTAGTTTTTCGTAGTAATTCTCGCTAGTAGTTAATTTATTAATAAAATATGGAAGCAGGATTTTCAAATGGAGAAGAGTTTAACATAATATCGTGTTCATCTTAAGCAATCAATATTGCTTTACAGCGGAGCGCATGTATTTGAACGAGTATGCTAAAAGGAAACAGCCAAATAAGAGAACATTGTGCAAGTTAGTAACTAGCCTTAAAGAATACGGTGCTTTTAAAAAACTAGTAATGAGGAATATGTAAACAATGTATTGTTATCCGTTATTGAAAATCCCGAAATATCTACTGGACAAATTCAGAATAATGTGAGCATATCCAAATCAACAGCACACTTTATTCCGAAGAAGGCAGAATTTCACCCGTAGAAATACAGAATTTGCCGAGCACTTAGACCAGGTGACGCTGATAGACGGAGATTATTCTGTGAGTGGTATACAAAAAAATGCCATCAGAACAATAATTTTCTCTTCCGATGAAAGTACGGTTTCCAATATTGGGCTATTTAATAGAAAAAACGTTGATTATTGGTCTCAAGAAAATCCAAAATTATGCAAATAATCACGACATCAACACCGTTTGACTTCAATATGTGGGTTAGGATTTTAGGAAGAAGGATAATAGGACCTTTTTTTATAATTCCAATTTAACATCGCAATGTTACTAGAATTTACTAGAAATTACTTTGGAAGACGCTCGTGATAATTTACCCTTAGCCGAAGTACGCGATCGTTAATTTCAGCAGGATGATGTACCTGCACACAATTCGTGCATGATTAAGGATTACCTTTCAAATAGGTTTTCAGAAACAGTTTTAAGCACCCATTCTGAAACACCCTGGCCAACCCGTTCTTCCGATATAACCCCGCTGTATTTTTTTCTTTGGGGGTACATACAAAATTATATTTATAAACATATCTTTGGAAGAGAAGAACTACGAAGGTTGGTACTTAACGCATTCCAAACTGTAACACCTACAATGTAAAAGAATGCTTTAGATTTATTGGAGTTAGAAGATGCTATTTATGTTTAGAGAACGAAGGAGGGCTTTTGTCATTAATTTAATGAGGAAAGCATAGTTAACACAGGCCCATTTTATGAATAAAATTCAGTTTAAATGTTATTGGGAGGGATATCCGATAATCGTAAAATAAGTTTAATAATCGCGATTAAACCATAGGGTGCTTGAATGCAGAATAAAAAGCTCTTCTAGTATTATGTATAAGAAAACAAGGACCGTATTTAAAAAAACCAAGTTGATGATGGTTACTCGAAAACGAATCGCCCGATTCCAATTTGCTGCATGCCAATATTAAAAAACGTGAAAAAGTACCTGTAGAAGGTTCTCTTAATTTTTATTTAACATCAACCACAAAGTAACAATTTGTGAAAAACAAAATCGTAAAAATTTGCTGTTTGTCACATAATTTCGGAATGGTTCGGAATTTCGCCAGTTTAAAAATATGGTTTACTAAAGTCCAAGATGCCATTTAATCGAAACTCTATCTCTTACCGTTTCCGAAACCCCACAAATATTGACACCAATTTTGATTGACCTCAGAAAATTCTGCCGTGCCAAAAACATCCAATTCAATACACAATGGTTCCAACAGGACTTGCCACACCACGAGAGCATCCTTAGAATTACTGCAAGAAAGTTTCGGCACAATTTCCCGTAACACGGACTTTCTTTACCCTTCTGAAGAAGTTATTCGTTGTATCCAACTTACACATTTTTTAACTATTTCATTTAAGAATATTTTAATTAACTAGCCCCTAAGTACGTAATAATAAAAAGGAGGGCGATGGACGGCTATGGGGATGGCGAAGGCCGAAAATTATAGATTTCTTTCCTGTGTATTAGGAGCCGACAGTCAGGAAAATTTTGTCAATATTCTGCTGAGTTCTTCGAAAAATGTCGATATTTTTTCATCCAGTTCATTAATAGTTGCCGATGGGTTTTCCGTAAAAATGAATTGTTTCAGCATACCCTATACGTAAGCGTCAAGATTTGTTAGATCAGGAAAATGAGAATCAGCTAAAAAGGAAAAATAAAAAAGAAGAAAGAATTACATCTTCTACTTAAAAATAATAAAGTTAATTTAGTAATTTGTTAGTTATTAACCAATCGTAGTTTATGACAAACATTTGAAGCTGTACTTACACTTGCACCTACATTTAAAGTAAATATTGACAAGTATTGTATATTTTCCACTCTATAAAAACTTTAAAATCATTAGGACTACCTACTATTTTTTGGTCTTTTCTAACATCATTATTTTTGATGTGATTTTTTCTTCTTCTCAAAGCTTCAAGTTTCTTTATTTTTATCATGTCCTCAAGTTTCTTTATTTCCAAGGATGTTTTCCTGATTTCAGCCCTTGCTCTTTTTGCATTTTCTTTGACTGTTGGAGCATTTCTCATATCTTCTGTGAGCAGCTCCCACATTGTTTAACAGTGCTACGTTATTGGTATATTCTGGACATTTTAATGGACTCTGATAGCATTTTCAACAGTTTTTTGAGCAACCAAACTATGTTCATGTAGATTTTCAATAACATTTTTATTTATTGAACAACCACTCTCAACAGTTACATTTCCGCGAGAAAATGTTAAACTCGGTTTAATTACTTGCCACCGTTCCTGATAATTTTGGTTCCCCATCAAAAATCCTGAATAAAAGTCATCTAGTCTTGAAGATGAACTAGTATTTTCTAAATAAGTATTAAAAGTGGTGCGTGCATCACCGCAAAGATTATTGTACTAGGTCTTAGCTTTTTCAGCAACAATATCGGAGATTCTATTGGCAGTTTAGAATGATTCGAGTGATATGTTAACTCTCAGTTTTCCCCCCTGCTTGGCTAAATATCATGTCAGGCTCTAATGATGACAAACTTTGCATAGTTTTTTATTTGATTGGACATTTTTCCGATCATTTTTCTGTAACTTTGATTAGAATAGTTTGGCACTCTAATCTGAACTTTTCAATATCAGCATCACACGCTTTGGTTTGTTTCAGAAGCCGTTTGGAAACCGATCAATATTTTCCAAGTCATGCAAGTTATTCTTCTCGTAGATTGAAACAAAATATTGCAGATGCAGTGATGGATATTTTGCCATTCTTAATCAATCTCTCCAAGAAATTACGTATCAAGGATAAATCACATCGATGTCTATAACAGCAACTGCGCGCAAACAATATAGTTTAAAGTCCCCTGACTTTTCTATAAAATTGGCTGTTTCCCGTGATTTACGGCAGTTTTCCAAAGTGTTCCCTGACTTTCCCTGACCTATTTCAAATCCCCCGACTTTCCAGAAAGTGTAAACTATGTTAAAGCAGCCAGTTACAGCTCATAAGTTGCAATCCTTGGTGTTACAAAATTAGCGACAGAAAATTTTCGGGAATATATAAAATTCAAGAATATTTCACGGGAAATTTCCCGGTAATGTTGAAACAAATCTCTTTTGTTTATTTTGTAAGTAATACTATGAAACAAAGATTTTAAAAAGCACGCTTTTATTTACGTGTAGAAAGTGTACTAGAAAGGAGAAAATAATTTTTTTCTTTGCACCAAAATGTGATCCAAAATATTTACGACTAAAACGAAAAGCGTGGGGCGCTCATATTATAAACATGTGACATGGAGAAATGAATTATGATGAATGCTCCACGCTTTTATTTTTAGTTTTCAAGATTTTTGTGCAAAGAAAAATTATTTTTTTTCCTTTTTAGTGCACTTTCTACGCATTAATAAAAGCGTGCTTTTTAAAAAAGTTTCTTTTTTCGTAGTATTATTGTCTACTTTTTAGTCTTTAGTGAATTTGTAATTCACAAATATTTCAAAACACATATTTAACTTAGCAGGACCGTATTTGAAAAAACAAAGTTAATGATAGTTTCAAAAAGGCGAAACGTCGTACCGTAAATTGCTTATTACCTTGAGGTGTAAAATTAAAAGTGGCAATGCAAAACTGTTTCCGTTTCATTCTATCTCTTCAATTAAACCCAGAAAAAAATAAAATGTGAAATCGCGATTTTCCCTTTTTTGCAAATATCTCATCACCCTATAGAAATATTTTGAATTTCTAAACGGCATTTTATTGGCTCCCTGAGTGCCCACCTTTTTCTCCGTTTAACCTACTTTGCAGCTCTTACCTTGAACACGTTGTACGGGGTGGCCAACTAAGAATGCGAGGTACTGTATCTGGGAAACTATACATCGTAGAGGCTTGCGGAAAAAAAAGTTATTACTAAAACGGCCAAATATTTTCATGTTTCTGAAATGGTCGCTAGGGGGCGTAACTGCAATCTTGAATCTAAAAAAGTGATTATTATAAGTTTTTGTTATGAACGAATTAATAATAATTTTTAAAAAAGTGATGTTTCTGTGAATTCTGCTATATTAACCTAATAAAAAAATAACTGATCTTTGAAGTCGAGGATAATCTAAACTTTTTGTTTGGCACTTTTGACGTATCTATAAAATAAAGTGGCGGGGTATTCAAAGGTTTCCTTAAATCACCCCCGTATCTTGAAACAGCTAATCCGATTTTAACAAACTTGGGCGCGTTAAAAAGAGCTTTTCTTGGGCTACAAATGTTAAAATAATTGAAGTTTTGTTAGTTTCACATGTCGTCGCTAGAGGGCTTTGTTCGACATTCCAACACAAACGGTTAATTTTCGCAAAAAAATTAAATGCATTGGTATGACTTTTTTTCATGAACAAGTAGCTAAATGATGCCTAAACAAACTCGCGAAAACCGCATCTCGAGATCTTGTTCCTAACTTAAAATATCGGCCAAAGAAAACTTTATACGAAAATACCTTCAATTTTTATTTTTTTTTACTATATTTTTCTGGAATTGTTTCTATTATGTAAGTTGTGGTCCTAAAAAGGACCGATTTAAAGAAGGAAGCTTTGTTAAAATCGGCTTAGCCGTTTCGAAGATACAGGAGGTTATTTAAGGAAACCCTTGAATACCCCCCCACCACTTTATTTTTAGACATACGTCAAAAAGTGCCAAACAAATAAAGTTCAGATTATCCTCGACTTTGAAAATTATTTTTTTATTAGGTTAATATAGCAGAATTCACAGAAATATCACTTTTTTAGATTCAAGATTGCAGTTACGCCCCCTAGCAGCCATTCCAGAAACTTGAAAATATTTTCCAGGTTTTTGTATTGGCCGTTTTAGTACTAACTTTTTTTGCGCAAGCCTCTACGATGGATAGTTTCCCAGATACAGTACCTGCATTCTTAGTTGCCCACCCTGTACATATATATATATATATATATATATATATATATATATATATATATATATATATATAAGTTCTGAATAAAGGTTTACATGTTACGTAGGTATTTGGGGACAAGAGTAAAAACTCAAAATGTAAATAAAAACAAATACAGTGTGAATCCTAAACGGCTGATAATAGATACAACACCTGATTCTGTAACAAAAACTGAGCAAAAAAATCTACTACGGTTTTGCTCGAAAACGTTTAGTTTTCGAAGAATTTTTAATTAAAGTTTGGCAAACTTAGAAACACGGTGGTCAGTCGTACTAACCTGTATGTAAGCCGTCAGTGATCAACGCACTTGATTTAATTATTTACCTTAAGAAGAAGGCATGCAGGCACACCAGACCTCTTTCATGGCAATGTTTCAATTTTAATGTCCTATTTGCATTTTTAAATTAACAATACATAACTAGTAAAAAAATATCAATTAGGTGTTTTTCTTACTTTACAATTTTAGCAGCAGCATGAAAATTACCACGATATTCCCCTAAAATTAAATACATGTCTGCATACTCAGTAAAACTGTACTCCATAACGCCAATTTGGGGAATCCTAACAGAAAAATTAATATTGAAACTGAAGAACAGTAGACAATTCAACACGGCACTTCGATTAGCAAATTGTGACAGAAATGTCAGTAAAAGTCAAATTACTTGAAGAAAATACGTAAATGCCTACGTTTCTTTTAAAATATAAACATTGTATTGCACATTGTTGCAACATTTTTGTAAACCTCGAACATTGCAGAAACTCTAGGTAAACCATAGATATGATGATTACGAATACAATTCCAGACGTGATTTTTTTGTTGCTTAAGCTAAAACGAAAAATTATTATTTCATAAAGATCTCGCAAATATCTCCATTTTCTATGCAGAATCAGGTGGTATGTCTATTATCCGCCGTTTAGCATTTGTCCTGTATTTCGTTATCTGTTTTGTTATGTCACCGAAGCAAGCAAAATGTATTTTAAAAATGTCACTGTAGATTGCGTGTTGAAAACAATTGTGAAACCATTAACAGAACATCACAATTAGTGAAAAACGGAATTCGTTTATAGTTATGCTTCTTGCATTCCCAGTTGTTCTTATAAGGATAATTAATAATACCAAATGGTGGGCCTTAATTAGTATTAAATGTATAGGTGTAATTTGATTCACTTTTTGAGTAACGGATTTAATAGTGAAGTAAATTTTTAACCTTGATCAATCAGTTGAAAAATTTTTAAAATAAACTGCGTTGAATTATACGTTTCTTTTCTTTTACAGACTTGAGTAAATAAGTTCCCCTGGAGCTGGGCACACACGGTGGAACATGTCTTAAGACATATAGTGCGTTCATGTACGTACATACAAGAATGATAGTGTGTGGTTGGAAAAATCCGTCATACATGTTTTTAATAAATCCTGAAATCACGTCCGCGCTTACAGGAACGAACACACATGATCGAACGTGGGAATAGCGTGATACATGTTTGACGTACAGTGCAGGTGCTCAGCTCAAAATGTATTTTATCTCAAGTTTGAAGTGGACTGATTAAATATTATTCGAAATATTCATAATTTTTATGTAAAATAAATGCAATCCTCTGCCACAACAGCAGTCCTGCTCAAGCAGAGTTGAGCAGATTATTTGAAAATGGTAGTTGAATATAACTACTATTTTATAAAAAAAGTAGTTTGACTACTTAGTAGTTAAACTACTTCTGAAAAAATGTAGTTAGATTATTAATTACGTTAGGAGTTAAAAATGTAACTACTTTTTAACTATAAACCGAACTTGTATCGTTATAACAGATGTTCACAAAAAAAGGCTTGGACACATAAAAAAATTATCGTTTTTATTAATGCTTTTATTTCAAAATTTTAGTAGGTATATGAAGTCGACTTTAGCCAATGCGATGGAGCGTTTACTAGACACGACACATCATGTGCTCCACCCAGCAAACGGCAAGAAATCACTTGTTTTGAGTACATTTTTTAAACGTTTACAGATGCCCATGATATAGAAAATTATTTAAATATTATAAAAAAAAAATTACTGAACTTTATAAATCATCGTGTTTACATACTTATGACTTCATTATTTTATCTGAAACGTGGTTAAAAGGTGACATCCATGATGCAGAGTTACTTAGTATTAATTACCGTATATTTAGGAAACATAGAAATTTGATAAAATGTAGCTTATCTAGAGGTGGTGGTATTTTAATAGCAGTTAAGTCGCTTTACAATGCGTACGCTCTAAGTATCCCAGCTAATTTATTAAATAAATTGCCTCCCGAGGTCGATTTCTTAGCAGTGATGATATTAATCGATCATCAAAGATGTGTTATCGCTGGAATTTATATTCCTCCTTCGGCTACTAGCCAACTAAAATTCAGTCTAACAATAACGGCTTTAGAATCATTTTTACAAACCCTTGACTGCAATGTTATTTTGGTTGGTGATTTCAATGTTCCTGAATTACATAATAATACTAATTCTAGTTCAAATAAAAAGGTATTGTTAAACTTTTCGCAAATAAATCACATCAGGAATGTTAATAATGTTGTACTAGATCTGGTTTTTGTAAATAATATATACGTGTTTGAGCCGCAAGTTACTAAAACTATTCATCCATTTATATACGAAGATCGGCATCATCCTGCTCTAGAAATCCACTGTAATGGTCACATAATTAAACCCAAATTTACAAGGAACCAACATCAACTAAAGTTTAATTTTCGTAAATGTGATTTACGACTGCTGTATAATGCGATTTCAAAATGCGACTACTCCAGCATCACTAGTTATGATTCTCCTGACTTAGGCACTCGAGCCCTCAATAATATTTTAGTTAATGTATTCAATACTTATGTTTCGAAATGTCATTATCTAAGAAACTCTTTTCCTTCCTGGTTTATTAAGCATACTATAAACTTGATTAAGATAAAACAAAGCTATTATAACAAAGTAGTTCGCAACAGAAATAACAAACTTGCTAAACTCAATTTTAACCGAATTCGTGCCCACTCTAAGCGTGCTTGATTTACGAGTTAACGGAAGTTAATTTGGACGGTAGGCTTTCAAAAAGTTGATGCCACGTCGGTCTTTACCTTGTGATCGTATCCTAACGTTTTACGTATTAAGTAAGTTAATAAAAACAAATAATTTTTTACATTCCCGATACTATATCACGTTAAGTAGAACTATAGTAAGGTGTCGTGATCATGAAAAAATTCGACCTCAAGATTTTCACAGATCTTCACGTTTTGAGGATCACTGAACCCATTTTTGGGATGCCGTCTGTGACTGTGTGTGTGTGTGTATCCGTGCGTGCGTGCGTACGAGTGCGTGCGTGTGTGAGCGTGTGTATGCGTGTGTGTGAGCGTGTGTATGCGTGTGTGTGCGTGTGTGCGTGTGTACGTGTGTGTGCGTGTGTGCGTATGCGTGAGCGTGTGTGTAAACACAATAGTGGTCAAACCGTTTAAGCTGGAGTAATGAAATCTGGTATAAAACTATTATAACAAAACTGTAGATATGTATCAACATTTGGGGCATATAATACTACCCAGAAGTACCTGTTAACCTACACAGTTCTCAAATTTTTTGAAGTAAATTAGCTGTAAAAACGGAGCAATTTGATAATTTAGGCAACTTGATTATCGAACTAAAAATGTTCAAAAATGGTAAAAATGAAACATTTGCCTAAGCAGTTGGTAATAAAGACGTAAAAATGCAAATATGTTAAAGTTATCGATTTAGACATTTAGTATACCTTCTTTATCTATATATATATATATATATATATATATATATATATATATATATATATATATATATATATATATATATATATATATATATATAAGTTCTGAATAAAGGTTTACATATTACGTAGGTATTTGGGGACAAGAATAAAAATTCAAAATGTAAATAAAAAGAAATACAGTGTGAATCCTAAACGGCTGATAATAGACACACCACCTGATTTTGTACCAAAAACTGAGCAAAAAATTCTACTATCGTTTTGCTCGAAAACGTTTAGTTTTCGAAGAATTCTTAATTAAAGTTTGGCAAACTTAGAAACACGGTGGCCAGTCGTGATTAACGCACTTGATTTAATTATTACCTTAAGAAGAAGGCATGCAGGCACATCAGACCTCTTGCATGGCAATGTTTCAATTTTAATGTGCTATTTGCATTTTTAAATTAACAATACATAACTAGTAAAAAAATATCAATTAGGTGTTTTTCTTACTTTACAATTTTAGCAGCAGCATAAAAATTGCCACGATATTCCCCTAAAATTAAATACATGTATGCATACTCAGTAAAACTGTACTCCATAACGCCAATTTGGGGAATCCTAACAGAAAAATTAATATTGAAACTGAAGAACAGTAGACAATTCAACACGGCACTTCGATTAGCAAATTGTGACAGAAATGTCAGTAAAAGTCAAATTACTTGAAGAAAATACGTAAAAGCCTACGTTTCTTTTAAAATATAAACATTGTATTGCACATTGTTGCAACATTTTTGTAAACCTCAAACATTGCAGAAACTCTAGGTAAACCATAGATATGATGATTACGAATACAATTCCAGACGTGATTTTTTTGTTGATTAAACTAAAACGAAAAATTATTATTTCATAAAGATATCGCAAATATCTCCATTTTCTATGCAGAATGAGGTGGTATGTCTATTATCCGCCGTTTAGCATTTGCCCTGTATTTCGTTATCTGTTTTGTTATGTCACCGAAGCAAGCAAAATGTATTTTAAAAAAGTCACTGTAGATTGCGTGTTGAAAACAATAGTGAAACCATTAACAGAACATCACAATTAGTGAAAAACGGAATTCGTTTATAGTTATGCTTCTTGCATTCCCAGTTGTTCTTATAAGGATAATTAATAATACCAAATGGTGGGTCTTAATTAGTATTAAATGTATAGGTGTAATTTGATTCACTTTTTGAGTAACGGATTTAATAGTGAAGTAAATTTTTAACCTTGATCAATCAGTTGAAAAATTTTAAAAATAAACTGCGTTGAATTATACGTTTCTTTTCTTTTACAGACTTGATTAAATAAGTTCGCCTGGAGCTGGGCACACACGGTGGAACATGTCTTAAGACATATAGTGCGTTCATGTACGTACGTACAAGAATGATAGTGTGTGGTTGGAAAAATCCGTCATGCATGTTTTTAATAAATCCTGAAATCACGTCCGCGCTTACAGCAACGAACACACATGATCGAGCGTGGGAATAGCGTGATACATGTTTGACGTACAGTGCAGGTGCTCAGCTCAAAATGTATTTTATCTCAAGTTTGAAGTGGACTGATTAGATATTATTCGAAATATTCATAATTTTTATGTAAAATAAATGCACTCCTCTGCCACAAAAGCAGTCCTGCTCAAGCAGAGTTGAGCAGATTATTTGAAAATGGTAGTTGAAAATAACTACTATTTTATAAAAAAAGTAGTTTGACTACTTGGTAGTTAAACTACTTCTGAAAAAATGTAGTTAGATTATTAATTACATTAGGAGTTAAAAATGTAACTACTTTTTAACTATAAACCGAACTTGTATCGTTATAACAGATGTTCACAAAAAAAGGCTTGGACACATAAAAAAATTATCGTTTTTATTAATGCTTTTATTTCAAAATTTTAGTAGGTATATGAAGTCGACTTTAGCCAATGCAATGGAGCGTTTACTAGACACGACACATCATGTGTTCCACTCAGCAAACAGCAAACAATAACTTGTTTTGAATACATTTTTTAAAGATTTACAGATGCCCATGATATAGAAAATTATTTAAATATTATAAAAGTAAATAAAATACACAAAAGTAGTTATGTAGTTAAAATTTAATAGGCAACTAACTACTCTTTTAACTATATTTTGTTAATATTTTATAAAAGCGGATAATAATCGAGTATGAGAGAACAAAAGTAGTAAGGATACAACTATTTTTATAAAAAGATAGTTACGTAGGTACTCAACTACTTTTGTAGTTAACTACTGCCCAACTCTGCGCTCAAGTATGTATTGGTTGTGTTCAACAACGTAAACGTTCAAGTTCGCTCGCACAAGAACGCACGTACATGTTCTAAGACGTTCGACTGTGTATATCCACATAAAAATTTAATCGACCTTGGGGAATATTCTTGGAAACATTCCAGTTTGTAAATATTTCTTAAAAGGGAAGATTTTCATTTTCCATCGCTAATTCAACACTAGTTTTGATAAAAATAGTTGTGCAATACCATTTTTGTAACGCCAAAATAGTAAAAGAATTTTGGGTCCTTGAATTCTAGAAACGGGATTCTAAAATCTAGCGTCAGTATTACACTGTCGCTGAATATGTAACTGCGTTACATGTTCCCGGGAGCAAATTTCCGTTCCCCACATAAGTTCGTGATCGGAGGCAGGAACACGTATAGGATATAGAAGCAGTTAATTTTTTTACATATCCTATCCCATTTTGTGATTTGCTTTTCTGGCGCAGGACTTTCGGTAACTGAAATCCGTTATAAATCATGTAATCACGCCATTCGCACGTATTCGTCTAGTTTCCCAATGCTCCTGCAGAAATCAGTTTTATTTGCCATGTCTCAGGGCGCAAATGGTACAAATGTGTTCAGTGTTTTTCATATATTTGGTAAACTGTGTCAAATTATGTAAAGAATGTAAAGAACTTGGAAAGAAAAATGTGTACAACTTCGGCCAGAATTTTGCGCGGAAGATGCAACTGAGTAAATCGAAGAGTATTCTAAAATGACAAAAACAAAATGAATTGTCCACCGGAATTACAAAGATCCACAAAAACATGTATTCCGGAAATATTACATTTGCCAGTACAGGGGTATAAATGGGTACTAGTAATACTCGACGAATTGACACGTTAACGCGCCTCGGTCTTAACACGACTATCAAAGTAAGTAGTAGTGTTAGTAGTAGCATTGTTTTGTAGTTGTATTAAACTAGAGGGTATGTTGTTACCTACATACTTTACATTACTTTTAGATCACTCGCACAAAGTTAATATTGCAGAGGTATACAGTTTTTTGCGAGTAAACGATGAAACGAATGCTTCATCCATTATCTACTATAATAGTGACTTAGAAAGCAAAATGCACCATGAAAATAATTTAATTCTTAATGCCAACGAAAATCATGTTTTAAAAACCATAAACTAACACTTATATAAATCCTATTAACGGACATGTTGATTATCTGCACGAAGAGTGGAGGTAGTATTGCTGTTTGATCATTCCGACATACTGTTTAACACTTTGCCTTTTTAGGAAAGATAGTTATGGACGCGGAAGCATCAACGATCGATATAATAAAAAACAAAGGAGTTCCCATATCAATTCAAGAATCTCCTATGATAATTTGTATACTAACTATAATGCAGACGGCACATAACTGTAAATTTGCATCCGAAACAGTGTTTGTTGATTGTACAGCCAGTTACTATGAAAGTGGTGCACCTCACCTTTTTAGGAGAAGAAAGCACGATTGGAGGTATACTTACCACTAAATTGTGTCATTCACAACCAAACTTTTTGGCATCTTGGCATCCACTTTCTTAGGAGATTGATGCAGTTCTAAAAAGTAATTTAGTAATCAAATATCCGCAGTTTAGAAAATACTTAGAAGCATTGAGACAGAAAATTAGAATGAAGCAATGTTATCTGAACCCATTCCTTGTAACACTGCAAGCACTTCAGCTATAGTAATTTTTTAGCTCCTATGCTGTAAAATATACAAACCAACAAAGATGACAAACATTAAAGTTATGAGGTGCGCAATATATTTTGGATTTTTATCTTTGACGTAGAGTTGGAAACTTGTAGGAAAACAGGTCTCTAATAATTGCAACACATTAGTTAATATGTAAAAGTTACACTATAAAGCGCACATGCCAAGAACCATTAAAAAGTTTAACGATATTTTAGAGATTATATCATTTCTGTAACATTAACCAATCAAAACTGCTTATTCTCAAAATTTGAACCAACCAGGAAATTATTTCATGAAAACACGGTTTGTTTACCTTAACGACGATATGGTATATTAGAAAATTACAATAAATAAGTCAGTTTATAAAACTAGATTTATTGTTTATTAGTAAAAAGAAATGATATAATCTGATACCACTCGAGTTTCTCGGTATAATTCGCCTTACGCTCGGGGTGTTTCCAAGCGATACTAATTTTGTTCTCGAGTCGGGAAAATATTTTTCGAATATACCAACGAAGTCTTGTGATATTATTACTGAACAATGAAAGCGAATCACAATTACTAGATTTCTTTGGAACCTGTTTGAATCCAAGAAGTATCTCACATCGTATGAAAAGAATCAAAGTTCAACCAACGGGGATTGCTCGAAAAAGAGGGATGAGGCTGCTTGCAATCTGGCCAACCAAATAAAAGCAAGAAAGGCAAACGAAGACCAAGGCAACTTATCGAAAATATTTTAGCCAATAAGCCACATGCAAAATCTCACATATAATGTAAACAAGCGGACTTTATTAAAATACATTTCAGTTTTTTTTTTATGTTTGTGTACCAAAAGCTGATTTTATTTGTTCTGAAGCCAGGCATGAAATTTACACGGAGGTTTGTATACTAGTTTATCTACAGCCATAGTTTTTGTAATTAAAATTTCGCACGTCTCATTCCGTATACGTACATATACAGGGTTTTCAAAGTTAAGTCTGCACTATTGCTAACTTTCTTGTTAATGGAGCTACGAAGTCGGTTAAATTAGCAAAGCAGTGTGTTTTTTTACGCTGATTACGATGGTGGAAAAATAAAAATAATTGAAAGTCGCATTCTCGAAAAATCCACGAAAACATACTTTTTTCTAATCGAACACCCTGTATACAATATTCTCAGTCGATAGAGAATTAAATTCTGAGCAAAAGTTGTCATATGCATTTGTATGCCACAGTAAAAAATAAGGGAGATTTTGCCGATTTTTTAATTTCATCAAGTAGGCTATGATTCGAAAATAATCCTTTATTTTATGAATTTGAACACGCTCTAAATAATAAATAATTAACAGGTCTTAAATTAAATGCTGGAAAAGGTCTCCTCTTTGTCCCATGCATTTTTCTACGTGCTTATAAACGCGTCTTGTGGCCTTCAAAATAGTTAATATGAATAATCGTTTGTTGGAGTTCTTCGATATTTGTATAACGTCCAAAGGGGTTATGTCCGGAGACCGAGGAGGCCAGCGAACAGGACCGTTCGTATTCATAAAATAAAGGATTACTTTCGAATCATAGCCTACTTGATGAAATTAAAAAATCGGCAAAATCTTTTTACTGTAGGATAGAGATGCATATGACAACTTTTGCTCAGAATTTAATTTCTATTGACTGAGAATATTGTATACAGGGTGTTCCATTTGAAAAAAGTATGTTTTCGTCGATTTTTCGAGAATACGACGTTCAATCGTTTTTCTTTTTCCGTCATCGTAATCAGCGTAAAAAAACACACTACTTACATAATAAAACACTACGTAACATGCAAAAATGAAACTGATTTTTTTTTGATCTCATGTTTTACATGCCCTTCAACACTTTTAATAGTGTTTTAAGATGTACTTTCAAATATTAAAGTAGATAATGTCCAAGGCCTTGTATTTAAAACAAAAGATTAAAATACAATTCTACGTAGCTTCCAATGTTTAACGCTTGTACAAAGTTTTCAATAAGTACGCCATTGTAAAGTGTAAATGCATATTAAAATAAAATTTAAAACAATTTTTAACAAAAAAAGTCATTTCCTCTTCGGGGGTTAGAACTTTCATTCCTTATATTACCAGTCCGATCGTTTGACTGTTTCGCCATTTATCTTTAACGTATATTTTTGGCATATTATTTTTGTACGGATTTTTAATTTTTACTATTTTTGACCATTTTTATTTCGACAATAAGGTTGACACTAAGTATACAATTCATTTTTCACGATTTTTATTGATTCCGCAGAACCCCAGTCGAATTGGTTGTCTCAATTTATACACGAATAATTTTTTATTTAAATACCGTTTCTGGTGCCTCGATCAGGTTGAAATTTTATCTAGTAATTATTTAGTGCCTTTTCATGCGTCTAAGAAATTTCAATTTAATAACTGGATTTAAACGACTAGTTTACTTGAAAAAATTTGAAAACTGTATAAAACAGATACTGCCGGTGGTCCTACCTACCTCGATTTTACTATAATAGCCGTATGCCGAATTTCACCACTTCAGCTCAAACAATCTGGCCGCTATACTGTTTACATACACACAGACAGACACACACACAGACGACATGCCAAAAATGGTCTAAATGGGTTGAGAAATCCTCAAAACGCGCAGATTCGCTAAAATCCCGAGGTCCAATTTTCTCATGATCGCAATTACCTTCCCTTTACTATACTTTGTATAGTGTGAGGGAATGTAAAAAAATTACAACGACAATTTGAAGTGAAGTGAAATGCCATACCGACATCAGTAATCATCACATTACCATTGATCAATGACATTATGAATAACGTTTCGGATTGAAGTGTTTAACTGCCAGGTGGAAAGTACTTTTCAGCCGGATGGAAAGTACACATGTGGTTATAAATAAAAACATTTACTCGCCAGGGAAACAAATCACAAAATAAGATAGGAACTGTAAAGACATTCACTGCTTCCATACCCGAGGCATTTAAGTGCTCATTCAATTTTTTTTAACAGCTTGAGTTGACGTGAAGTATCGTTAATATGTTAATTCTTTTGACGTTTCATATAGGAAAATAAACGTACTAGGGTTGTTCGATTGAAACCTGTCTTTGGTGTATAAAAAATATATTCGGAAATAAATTTACAAATAATTACCTCTACAATTAAGGTACATATCCCATTGCTTCACCAACCGATTTGTACCTTGCTCGTAAAATTCTCGTGGCTGCTAGTTGAAGAACTCCTTGACGGCGTTTTGTATTTCAGCGCCTGATTCAAATCGTCTACCTCTCAATACCTTTTTTGAGCGAGCCAAAGGTATGCAAATCGCTAGGCGATAAATCTGGGCTGTATGGTGGATGTTCTAAAACCCACCATTTTTTTCTTTACGAATTTTCTTTCACTACGTTTTTTGAGACATGAGGCCGCGCGTTGTCGTGAAGCGGAAGACACCATTAGAAAGTTTTCCTGGACGTTTTCGTCTTATTGCTTCATGAAGCTTATTCAGAGTTTCGTTGTATAGATTTGCATTAATATTGACTCTGTGTTCTTTAAATTCTATCGGCAGTGGTCTTTTGTTGCCAAAAAGAAAAATGTTGGCATCATCTTGTCTGAGGAAAGTTGTGCCTCAAACTAGTTTGGTGGTGATGACTTTGAAGGTTTCCATAGTATCGACGACAACTTACTGGTTGGTTCGAAATAATGGCACTCGTCAGCAGTACCTACCTACTGATAAAAGAAACTTATTACCATTTTCGTTGTACTTCGTAAGGTACTGATGAGGCAAACCCATCCGCAAACATTTTTGATCCTCAGACAAAAGACGGAACCCATTGCGCACAGTTTCTGTACGATACTATGCACGGATCCTACACTCACATCAACATTTTGTGATATCGCTCTGGTTGAAATTCGGCAATTTTCTCAAATAAAACCGTCCAGACGCGCTATATTGGTGTCTGTTGATACAGTACACAATGTACCTTCTTACGGGGTATCTTTTGTTCCCTCTTTGCTATTTCTAAATTTTCGGCACCATTCCTTTACAGTTAGATACGCAAAAGATGGTTCTTCATGAACTGCCTGTGATTGGAAATGGATTTGCGTTGGTTGCAAACCGTCAGCACACATAAATTGAATGACAGCACGTTGATCAAACGTGGACGGATTTTTTATAACAAATGCCATTTCGAAGTCGCATTATTTAAAATGACTATGAAACATAAATAAAACAGACTGATTTGTGTGACAGTTACAAACATTACTGACGTTACAAAACGTCAACTAGGTAATTAAATTTTTTCCAAGGCTAATTTGACCAAAGATGGGTTTCAATTGAACAACCAAATATTTTTTGATGTGTCACATGCCCCCGTCGATATGTAACGCACAGAAGAAATGGTTTGTTACTCTGATGCGGTGTAAAACAAATGCTATTTGCAAGTTATAACAAGCACATGCCCCGGGGACATGTATCGTAGTTAACGTAACTTGTCATACATGTCTTCGAGGATATGTACCGCAGTCGACGATACATTCCTATTTTGCTTGCTGCAGTCAACGTGTTACCATTGAGTAAAAAATCATATTTTTTTCAATGGTGTTACATATTTTTCTTTTGGCCTTTGTTTTTTTTAACACTACAAAATTGCCTAAGATCCTTTCAAAAATCACACATCAGTGAAGTAACCAAAACTTATTAAAAAGGTACGTGGTAATTAATACCATAACAAATTATTGCTGTAATTATTTGAACAAGGTAAATTTCTTTTTAATCGGAAATGCGACCACATCCCTAATTTAATATCTGTTATAAACAAGGTCACTTCTTATTGGTCATATAACAAAATAATAATTATTGAATAGTTACCTAGGAACTAATTAAAGTTATTTAGAATTAAAAAATAAAAACAATAATAAGCATCCATTATGACACACAAGAAACAATTTAAAAGTATTCCTATTTAATTATTAAATTTTAATTATTTATATGAAGTTTTACTTATAGTTTAAATATTTACATTTTTCCCCACGTCAAATTAGTTATTAATACATTTTCTTTCTAAATACTATACTTATTCCAAAAATTGAAAACAAATTAAATGTAATGATGTGAATATGAGTAATATTAGATTCTTTGTAACTTTCAATCCCAACCTCTATATAATTATAATTATCTTTTTTCATGATTTCAATGTATTGATAACTATCAGAATTGGATTAAAGATTACTTAACTAATTGTTAAAATTTTAGAAACAAAAAGTGTGACAATTTCTTTTGTAAAGCAAATTTATATTCTGCAAAAATGTAAGACCTAACTAAAATTTGTTAATTCAATACTGATGCTAGAGCCAGATTGGGTTCAATGGATCACTAAAATTTGCAGTTTTAATAGTAAAAACTAGTTAATTGAATTTTTTGAACGCATGCGCGCATTCCGGATAATTCATATCTAATACGATCACGTGTCAATTGAATGAATAACTATTCACAGCTACTAACTTTATTCATAAAATTAATTAATAAAACTGTTTAAATACACCAATTTATTTTATAATACGTGTTTATTAGCATATTTCTTTAATTTTCTGTATCTTAACGAAGCACACAATCAAGTACATAAATTATATTACCAAAAAATTTTCAAATCAACAAGTGTTTCTCGTTTTTGACAGCTGAATAAAAAAAAACAGTCCGCATTACAACGGGTTAATTTTAAAAAATGTTAACCATTTTTAAACGCGAAATAATTAATAGGAAAGGCGAGTAAATTATGATTAGGTCAAAAGCCTAGTCATTACGTGTATGCATTTCAAATAATCATGCAAGAGTTGTTCACACTGGGTTACATAAAATATGTAAAGATGATATCATTTTGCATAAATATAAATTGAATTTTTAATCCCGCCAAGAAACTGCGCGTGCCTCTTTATATTAAAATGTTAATTCACAATTAGACTAAACATGAAGTCACCATATTTACATCAGTTGTTAGCGGGTCCAAGACCGTAAAGAAATGTCATTAGTTTAATCATGCACATAGTAACTGAATTAAAATATATTCAAAAAGTTTTATCATCCTTTCTTCAAGGCCAAAATATACACGTTCACTTCTTTTGCAAGCCCCAAGTAATATTAAAATATCTAAAATATGAATAGAAAGATAAGTGTGGCATATTGCCAACTACACTTTTCCTTTCATCCTATAAAAATTTCTATTATTTTGAGAGTATTCCCGTGAAAATTATATGCAAGTAGGTCAGACGGTATGAAAAATTTTCGACTAAAAATAAAATTTTTAATAGAGTTTTTCTTTCATGCCCTGTTAATTTATGTCAATATACCATAAGGATACTTTTCTTAACATGGAAGGTCGTTGGTCCCTTTCGATGCTTAGCCTTGGCTTGTCAACAATAAGGTCGGTAAGTTTTATGAATATCATGCATTAAATATATAGATATTTCTTAACCATTAAAAATGTTATTTGGTGTCATACCTATAAACTCAATAAATAAAAATGCAATGGAAACAAATTTATTATAAAATAAAGATAAGGATGCGTTTCCGAGTTAAAAGGTGAAAGCCTTATAGATTAATTGAAAGTTGAAATATACTGGAACTGTGCTTATCTACGTTTACAGGTCGTTCCAAATTTTATTATATGTCACAAAAGAACATCATTTACTAAAAAAATGTTAAAGGTAATATCGTTTATGTTTTCTTATCGTAATCGATTGGAAAATGAATCAATATGGTGCAATAATAAAACATTGTCAAAAATCTAATTCTTCCAATTTTCTGAACAAATTGTATTGAATGGAATTCATCTACCTACAATTCGCTAATTCTGAACCACGAAATAAAATCCAGCACCCACACAGTAAACGTAAATCTACTAAAATGGCAACAATCCCCAAAAGCGTGTTTAAAACCGTAATTATCTAAATGACCTACGAACATTCTGAACGAGATCAATTTCATCACTTTTCGTTCTTGCTAAATTTAATACAGCCACACTCGATAAAGATACAACCCTAATGTGTAACATATTACGTTAAAATTATAAAATTCTATTCGAATTTTTCATTTAAATCTGCTTTTACGGTATTGATTTTAGTGTAATCTAAAATTTTTATGTAATAAAATAAAATTCTAACCTGTAGGATATGAAGTGATTCTTGTTTATCATTATCTCCTTCCAGGTCTGACACTTGGACATCATCTCCATCGCCGTCAAAGAAATCGGTATGATCTGAAGGACCGCTAAAATCAGATACAACACTGCTACCGCAACTATTTCCAGAATCTTCCATATTCATATCGATATCCTTAAATTCCGTACCCATTTTCACAAAATTTAATATTGCTTAACTTTAAAATGTGCCAAATAAAAGGCCTATAACTACTTTTAAAATAAATGTATAATAACAGAATTGGATCGATTTTATTTTTTTGATATAAAGATAACACTATTTTAAAAGGTGTGACAAGCAGATGTGAAAGTGTTAATAGATTTTCAACCACCAACCCAACTACACAATACACTATCACACGCCGCACTGCCTGTATTAGGACGAGGCAACTGGTAGAATTATGTCAGAAATACATAAGCGCTTGCGCTATTATACTATGCTCGTTCACTCACGTATATTCAGCAATCTGGAAAGTAACTTATACTCAAATATCGCTATAGCACATTCTAGAAATTTTAAGATTAAGTTTTGGAGATTGTTTAGCTTAAACTTAAAAAATCCACTTACAAATGCAAATGTCAATTATCATTCTTCATTACAACTTTGAATTTAAAATTCACGTGAATACAAACTCAACTTCCTTGAAGTAATACTAACTATAGAGAGACGTAAATTACACGATAAGAAACGCGTTAACATATGTATGCTAACAGGTAAATTAAAAAGTAATCGATCAAGTCCACCAGTTGTGCGCAATCAATAACATTGTGGGAATGGAATAGAGCTAAACAGTGATGGCCTTATACTATTTGTACAGTATGTTAATACAATCATACTCCAAACAAAATCGGCTACCACTATAGTTTATAACAAAGTTAATCATTAAGATATAATACCACCTGCATTTAATTGAAATAAGTTTATATAAATTGTTTTAGATGAATGTCATTATTTAAAAAGTAGTTAGTCACTAGCTATTATTTCAGTTTCTTTCCATAAGACTAGGCCCTATATTTGTATGTGTGGTGTGTACTAAAATTTTCAGATGTAACATAATCCTTTATGTTTCTAACATTACGTCTAGAAGTACCGCAACGAATGATGTAATTTAAGATTCTATTTATTTATATGTGCACTCATAAGTATTATGCACGCGAGGGGGTGTGCGTATGCGTTTGTATTCTTGAATTTGTGCGTTTGTGTCTGCCTACTTGTGTACTTGTGTGTTTGCGTGTTTGAGTGTTTGCGTGTTTGCGTGTTTGTGTGTTTCCGTGTTTGCGTGTTTGCGTGTCTGCGTGTATGCGTGTCTGCGTGTTTGCGTGTTTGCGTGTTGCGTGTTTGCGTGTTTGCGTGTTTGCGTGTTTGCGTGTTTGCGTGTTTGTGTTTGTGTGTTTGTGTGTTTGTGTGTTTGTGTGTTTGTGTGTTTGTGTGTTTGTGTGTTTGTGTGTTTGTGTGTTTGTGTGTTTGTGTGTTTGTGTGTTTGTGTGTTTGTGTGTTTGTGTGTTTGTGTGATTATGTGTTTGTTTGTTTCGTTTTCTCGACATGAGCGAGAGGGAGAGGGAGAGGGAGAGGGAGAGGGAGAGGGAGGGAGAGGAGAGGAGGGAGAGGAGGGAGAGGAGAGGGAGGAGGGAGAGGGAGAGGAGAGGAGAGGAGGAGGGAGAGGAGGGAGGGAGAGGAGAGGAGAGGGAGAGGAGAGGAGAGGAGAGGAGAGGAGAGGGAGGGAGAGGGAGGAGAGGAGAGGAGAGGGAGAGGGAGAGGAGAGGGAGAGGGAGGAGGGAGAGGAGAGGAGAGGAGAGGGAGAGGAGAGGGAGAGGAGAGGAGAGAGGAGAGGGAGAGGAGAGGGAGAGGGAGAGGAGAGAGGAGAGGGAGAGGAGAGGGAGAGGAGAGGAGAGGAGAGGGAGAGGGAGAGGAGAGGAGAGGGAGGGAGAGGGAGAGGGATGATCGATATAATACGTAAATTGCGCTCACTATATCATATGGAATTATGATTGTCTACGAAAGTACACCTGTAATTAAGGAAACCGTAATAGGAACCGATTCTTTTTATTGAATTTTTCTTTTTAATATGTAAAGTTGTTCTTTTATTTTATATATTTTTAAAAATGCTTACCTACTTCATTTTGAAGATTCAGTATGTAAATTTTTTATCATATAATCTTTCTAATTTTACTGGTTTTAACCGTAGCATTATTTTTAATCGTAAGTATATTTCCCTTAAGTTTTTCAAGTGTAATTATGTATAAATAATTCTTGTAGGCTGATGATTCCAATATAATTGTCGAAACATATCCTTTGCTTTCGCTTTAATAAAATTTTATCAAATTTAACTCTTCTAATACAGAATTTTATGAAGAAGGATTTGTGCTTTTAATTTATAAATTTGAATTCTCTGTCCCGTTCGGCGCATTTATTCTGAAACGTGGACACATTTAATTATTTATGTAAGAGATAAATGTAAATCTAAATCATGAATTGTGAAACAGTTATTATGAACTACACAAAATACTTGGTTTGATAATAAAGTCCTTAATCTGAACAATTTATGAATAAACAAAATTTGATTCTGTATTATAAGTGTTTTGTAACTGTGGTTTCCTATTGGTGGAGTTGATCGGCCTATTTCCACAGTTTATGCTTTTTCAGCGCGACGTGTCGGAAGCGGACTCTGCTTCCGTCATCAGGCTTAATCCTGAGAAGGACTGTTTTCGCACTTGAGTCGAATTCATATGTTATATCTAATTTTTCTCAAGTACTTGACTACTCTCAGATTCGAACTTGGTACCTTTCACTTACTAGTCTGACACCTTTACCGCTGAGCCACTGAGTAATCCAATATATATTTAGACTAATTATATATATATATATATATATATATATATATAAAACTTTTTTCTTGGTTGCGAAAGTTTATTGCGCATGTGCGCCGTAACCTCTTGCGCAGGTGTATTGCGCTTAAGCTCTTCGCGCATTATTGGAATCCATATGGGTTTCATTTCTACACTAGCTTGGCTTATTGGATTTTCTGCTAGTATGAATGTGGCTTCTTTGAGTTTCCGACGAGCTGTATTCTCGTCCTTTGCCACTATCTGTATGTTATCCCATTGGATGCGGTGGTCTTCGTTCCAGACATGTTCAGCGATTCTTGATCTTTCTGTTTCGCCCTTGCGGACGTTGTTCTTGTGTTCCTGAGTTCTCACTTTGAGTGGTCTACTGCTCTCTCCTATGTATGCTCGCCGCATTCGCATGATAGGTTGTATACAAAATTCTTGGAATTCTGATCTTCATTGTATGGTTTGGTTTTGGTTAGTATTCCCCTGAGCGTTCTGGTCGATTTGAAGGCAGTGCGTATCTTGTATTTGCTGCCTGTCCTTCGTATTTTGTCTGAGGTATCTTGTATATATGGTATTATCGCTGTATATTTAGGTTCTTCTTTTCCGGTTACCCTTTCCCTGTTTAGGTTAGGTGTTAGATACGGGTAGCCATTTTTAGTGTTTTAGTGATATTTTCTTTTTCTTTGTTCAGGTCCTGTTGTTTTGAGCATATTTTTTTCGCTCTATCGTACAAGCATTTTGCTACGCCTAACTTCACGTTTTTGTGGTGATTGGAGTTGTAGTGTAGGTACCTCCCCGTGTGGGTAGGTTTCCAGTATACACTTGTCGTGAAAGTGTTGTCATTCCTGTGTACAAGTAGATCCAGGGATGGCAGTTTTTGTTCCGACTCCAATTCCATTGTGAATTTGATGGTGGGTGCGCGGCTATTTAGATGATCTAGGAATTCATCTAGCTTATGCTTGCCGTGTTGCCAAACTACGAAGGTATCATCCACGTATCTAAGCCATATCCTTGGTTTCTCTGTGAATTCGGATATCGCTTGGTCTTCAAAGTCTTCCATATATATATTGCTCACTATGGGTGATAGTGGGGAACCCATAGCCATCCCAAACTCTTGTTGGTAGAATTTGTCTTCTACCTGGAAATATGTAGTTCTAATGCATATTGTCAGAAGTTCCATTATTGTGTTTACCGAGAGTTGCGTGCGTTCGTCTAACGTTTTATCCTTTTCCAGCTTGTCCCTTATGATAGTTAGTGCCTTATCGGTAGGCACACTTGTGAATAGACTCACTATGTCGAAGCTTACCGGTATTTCTTCGTGGTTTGGTGGGAAGTTTCTGATGGTTTCCACGAAGTGCTGCGTATTCTTGACCACAGATTCGGTTTTTCCCGATAAGGGTGTGATGATACCTAGCAGATAGTGAGCTAATGGGTGACAAGGTGAATTTCTCGAGCCCACAATTGGTCTCAAAGGAATTCCTTCTTTGTGGATCTTTGGTAGGCCGTACAGATGCGGAGGTTTGCTGTAGTGTGTGGTAAGTCTAGTTCTCTGGTAATCGGAGAACTCCCCCTTATGTTTTGCCAGCGTCAGGTATATCCGTCTTTCGATTGATGGTGTGGGGTCTTTTGGTATTTGTTTGTACTCGCCCCCGTCTAGTAGTTCTTGGACCTTATTGTTGTAAGTGTCCGTATCCATTATCACAGTCGCGTTTCCTTTGTCTGCCGGGAGAACTTTGATCGTTGGGCCATTCTTAAGGGAAATGACCGCTCTCCTTTCTAGGTTAGAGGTTAGGTTTAGTTCGCCTAGATGAATCCAGGACTGATATAACCTTACTTCTGTATTCGTCGGCTTCTTTAGGATCTAATTTCATAGCTGTTCCTTCGACTGCGGTTATTAAATCTATTTTCGGAATATAAATATATAAATTATAATTCTATACCTGAAAGAATAAAATTATTACCATTCAATAAATTTAAAATTCGTCTCCGCCAACTCCTAATGAGCAGACAGTAATGACAATTTTATTGTTAGGTTTAAGTGGCAGAACAGTCGCCAAATGTTTTCACATTTGGCAAGACTGAACTTCGACCTTTTGTGCACTAATTTTAAGTTTAACTCTGTTCTGTAAATAACTTTATTTAGTGTTCAATAAATGGCAATAATAATAATATACCTCGGTGTTATCGCATAGTTCAAGCCTTTGTCCAGAACCTGCATTTCGTTTTCGTTCAACTGTCGTTTAGAGACGTTTATGACAGTGTTTTTTCGATTGATGTTAGTTGGTTCTTTCTTCTCCTTCATTAGCTTTTCGAGTTTATTCTGCTGAATTTCCTTGTGCATTGCCTTGGTCTTCGAATATTTACTTCTGGTACCCGTATTTATCCTATCAAAGTCTTGCTCGTTCACTCGATTTCGAATGGTTTCTCTAATCTCGTTGGATTGAAACGGTGATGTTTGATTCATTCTTTGACTAACGCTTCGCTAGCTCTCTTTGCGATTAGTGATATTTTTCGGCTGTGTATCGGAGTTTTGATGTTAATCCCAGTAGGTATTAAGTTATCACGGGCTTTGCAGAGGAAGGTTAGATGGTTCTCCTCTAGTGCTAGCTTGTTCATTGATGTTTCAAGCTTTCTGAAAAGTTGTTTGACTTCGGGGCCGTACCGAATTACTAATTCTGTATTATAAGTGTTTTGTAACTGTGGTTTCCTATTAGTGGAGTTGATCGGCCTATTTCCACAGTTTATGCTTTTTGAGCGCGACGTTTCGGAAGCGGACTCTGCTTCCGTCATCAGGCTTAGTCCTGAGAAGGACTGTTTTCGCACTTGAGTCGAATTCATATGTTATATCTAATTTTTCTCAAGCACTTGACTACTCTCAGATTCGAACTTGGTACCTTTCACTTACTAGTCTGACACCTTTACCGCTGAGCTACTGAGTAATCCAATATATATTTGTTAGAACTTATATATATATATATATATATATATATATATATATATATATTAAACTTTTTTCGTGGTTGCGCAGAAATTTATTGCGCATGTTGCGCCGTAACCTCTTGCGCAGGTGTATTGCGCTTACGCTCTTCGCGCATTATTTGAATCCATATGGGTTTCATTTCTACACTAGCTTGGTTATTGGATTTTCTGCTAGTGCGATGAATGTGGATTCTTTGAGTTTCCGACGAGTTGTTATTGGATTTTCTGCTAGTGCGATGAATGTGGCTTCTTTGAGTTTCCGACGAGTTGTTATTGGATTTTCTGCTAGTGCGATGAATGTGGCTTCTTTGAGTTTCCGACGAGTTGTTATTGGATTTTCTGCTAGTGCGATGAATGTGACTTCTTTGAGTTTCCGACGAGTTGTTATTGGATTTCTGCTAGTGCGATGAATGTGGCTTCTTTGAGTTTCCGACGAGTTGTTTGATCCCTATTATATACTGTTAAGCATTGATATTGTAATAATAGGCCATTTGATACGTTACCTTTGTTCCGGTATACGTCTATTTTCAAGCCACGTGGTTATCATTAAATTTGAAATTAAATGTATTAAACGTTCCTTTTATTACAGTTAAGTAGATTTTATTTTAAAAAATATTTTCCACCATTATCAAATCATGAAAATACCAATCTGTTAAATAATTTATGTCATAATAACCCTGAATCAAGACACATTAATTAGGAAATAATACACCCTAACATGACAACCGCAATTCTAAATAGCAACGGGCGTTATTTCTAAAACGCCCGCTAATATGGACTAATGAATCTGTTCTAAAATGGAGAAACGAAAAGTCTAGGAAAAAATCTTCAAAAATAAAGATACAAGAAAACTAATTTATCGAATAATACATTTTCATAATAACTTAATAAGTAATAATTATCGTAAATACTGCTATTCTTTGAAATAAAAAGAACAATTCTGAAACTCTTGAGAGAACTGCATACCAGCTTGAATCATAGATTTTCTTAAGATTAATCGATTCAGTAGTTCTTGGTGATCTACTTTTTTGCATGATCGACAATGTGTTTACTTCAATACATGTACTTGTACGCATTCCAGCTACGAAACAAGCGTTGTTCTGCTTCAAGCAATGACTGTCATCTACATACTCCTTTGCCACTGTTTGACTCTGCCACCCTCCCAGCTTCATCAAGTTTGTCATGCTACCTCCAGCATCAGAATGGATGGTGGCACCTGTACGTCGCAGACAATGTCCTGTATAAGCTTTAGGTTCGGACAACCCTAAATATGTTGCAATCTTGCAAGGTATACTTCAAGTGTTTTACCCACAGGCTGTGTCGTGCAACGGTTTCCCCGAAAACATAAGAAGAATCTATCATCAGACACGCCTGCAGGTCGCAGAGATATGTAATTCCGTATTAGGTTCAATGCTTTCATTTGTGATTCCTCAATAATAATGAAACTTCTTCCTTTATCAGTTTTAGTCATAGGGATGTCTACAGTTATATGCGTTCCCACATCTCGCACATCTGTAAACCGCATCTTCACGAGCTCGTCCCGTCTGCATGCTACGAATATACCCATCAACAATGCAACCTGAAATACACGAAGTCTATGGTCAAATGTTCTCTTTATAACATAACATTTATCTTATGCATCAGATACTGCAAATCAGGTGCTTCTGTAAGAAATGCGCCAACCTGTTCGCGAGTAAGGACCTTTGATTTCTTTGGACGATAGCCTTTCTGAACTTGTTTTAAAAATCCCTGTAGCTGCACAAATTTTTCGGAACATTTAATCTTCTTTTTTACCATCAATTCTTTGCGTAACATTGAAAATTTCGTCCAAAGCGAATTGGGAGCATATGATTCTGACTGTAAACCAATATTTCAAGCAAATGTTATGTAAACATACCAACTCCTGGAAGTAACCTAACATCACGGTCTCATTAATTATCTTCACAGAGTTACTTTTCATCCATTTCTCAAAATCAACGTACTCTTTTTCATAACAGAACTTCGACTTTTTTGGTACGATTGCTTCTTTCGCTTTCGCGGCTTTCGTTAGAATATTCTCTGGCAATTTATCAGCTTCGTTCGCCATTTCGATCAAATTTTTTAGAACGTTTGACAAATAAAATATGCCTTATCACCATAGATACGATCATGGATAGACACGAAAATTATAAAATTATTATTGTTATCTGTTTTAATCATCACCGCTTGCAATTTCTTTTAATTATTATGCATATAATCAAGTATGACATAAAACGTTAAAGGCACCACGGGCATTTCGAACACAACGCCCACGGTCGACGTATACCCCTCGGGCCGGAGGCCCTCGGGTTCTACACCGTCGACCTGGTGCGTTATTTAGTTCATAATGCCCTTGATACCTTAATAACTATAAAATACCTATATTTTTAGATTGTAAATGAGTATGTGGGATTAATTTGAATATGATAAAAGACGTTGAAAAAGAGGGCCATGAAATAATTAAAAGGATATCAAAAGCATACAATTTAAAATTTTACATGCATATTACGAGTTTATTTTTCGTGAAAGTATACCTAAATGTTTAAGATTAATAGATTTACTTCCAGTAACATCACCTGGCACATTATATCACTTTCTTATTGATTTATTGATTATAGGTAACTGTCAAATAACTTACTAATATTGTGGTATATAAAATACTGTTGCAGTTCTACTTGTATGGTGTAATCAAAATAAACACAATTATTACGATTACAGGATCAGCTTATTTGCACGGTAATTAGTAATTTTAGGGCTTAATGACGCAATTTTTGTTTAATATCATTTTTTAAATACTGTTTTAATCTGTTCAGTTTGCTTTACTGCAAAGCGTTACAAAAATAGCACATATGTATATATATATATATATATATATATATATATATATATATATATATCATCATTCTATCATTTTTTCGTCCAACAATTGGGCATTTGCCATCAATTTGGCTACTCTTTACAAAGTGGCGTCTGTATATGGACGCCAGATTACAATCCTTAATAATTTTCTTAGTATGAGCGTTAGGGAAGCACCGTTGGCAGCAAACGATTCCGAATGAACCCTATAATACTCATTCTGAGCATGGGTTCCATTCCATACTCCTACGTTGAGATTGTTGAAAAACTTTTGGACGCCAAAATCGTGTAATACGTAAAATTGTATACAAATTAGTTCAGCACTATTTCTAAATATATTTTTATTGTATTTATCCTGTACATTTACAATCATTCAGGCGTCTTTAAATGGCAACACTGTAAAACCAATTTCTAATATTCGTTTTTATTTAATGGGAAGTAATTTCAATTGATGCTACTTAACATCATTATGAACTCACACCTACCTTATTTTCTAAATCGTGTATATATATATATATATATATATATATATATATACTGCGGGTTTCAAGCAAGATTAGCTACCTCATGCACTTCGAATAACAGTCAATCTGACGCTTGGGGGTGAACTGTAAAACTGATTGCCCATGGTTTCTAATGAGCGGGAGACGAAAGATTTTAAGGGTTCACTGGTACACCATTCTCTTTGCGCACTCGGAAAATCAAAAAATTAATTGTCCTTGAATATAAATGCAAAAAATTAAAAATACAAATAGGTACGTTTGATATTGTCCATTACATAATTTGAAATCCTCCGGGTGTGATTTTGTAGAGTGGGGGATACAGGACTGTGTACCAGTGAATCCTGAAAATATGGCTTCCGTCAATTGATGATTGACGTGTTTTACAGTTTTGTTATAGGTAGCTATGTAACTATGAAGGTTGTTTTGTATGAGTAGATTTGCTCGGAACGCCCAGTATTTACCCGAACGGTACTAGTTAGCATAATTCAATGCCAAATTTACTTACTATTAATAGTTGAGATGACATAATTACCCTTATTTCAAAAGGGTGACCTTTTAAATCGCATTTTGGGTTCGCTTCTCTGAGGTTAATGTTAGATAATAATATACCCCGTTCTGCTCTAACGTGTTCGAAATGAATAAATATAGTTTAGGAATATGAAATGGTTAAAAGTATGTGATTGACAGATACGTATATTTTACTTTATTATTCGCGAAGCACACAAGAAAATATTATTTTCGTGAAAAGTCGTAATCGAATTTACCACAGTTTAAGCGGTTTAAAAATGATCTAGAGCATAGGTTCCCAACTGGGGCGGTACCGTCCCTAGAGGGCGCTGGAGCTTTTCGTGGGGGGAGGGGGGGTAGCTGGTCCAAAGGCAAATGGGGGCGTTATGACATTCAAGTGGGCCGTCGCGGCGTGCCTATCTAATTAGACATTTAACCTTTAAGTACTCGCGTCAACTTTACATACATAACTGCTGACATGGCGCCTCCTAGGCACCAATGTGATTTATAGCGGTTTTGAGTTTTTTTACAAGCATACTTAAAAAGCACTACATTCAAAACAATAAATTGTTGTGTTGTAATCATGTCTAAGAAAAGTAAAATAATCTAAACATGTTTAAAAAGTTTATTAACTATTAAAAATATATATTAGAATACAAGTTTGAACAAAGATTATAAATGTATTGATAATATATTATGTAAAGGGCGATTCAAAAAGCGCGCCGGTTTTGAATCGCTCGCTATTTTGTTGTTTGTTGCTCAGCAATATAGTTGTTCATAAAGTTGACATCTGCTAATATTCCGATTTCATTCTGTGTGTCAAAATGGAACGCTTTTCTACTGAACAACGTGTGTTAGTCGTAAAAACGGTTTTATCAAAACGGAGAAAGTTTTGCAGAAACTGTCCGACGACTTAATGCGATTTTCGGGCGTAATGAAGCTCCGAATGAATCAACAGCGCGCAGACTTATGACGAAGTTTATTGAAACAGGATCAACACTCAACATTAAAAATTCTGGTCGTTGAAAACATTGCTGTAGTTCGTGATAGTGTCAATAATAGCCCACAGAAATCGGTTCGACGTCGTTCGTAACAATTGGGCACAGGGTATTCTTCACTGCGGCGAATTCTTGTGAAGGATCTTCATTACCATCCCTACAAAATTCAATTAACCCACGAACTTAAGGTGCCCGATCACCAAAGGAGACGAGAATTTGTTGACTGGGTTCTGAGAAAACAACAGGAGGAAGACGGCTTTGCGAGAAAAATCATTTTCAGCGATGAGGCCCACTTCCATTTAAATGGATTTTTCAGTAATCAAAACTGCCGTATTTGGGGAAAATCCTCAATCCTCATCCGCGAGTTAAAGGAAGAAATTCGACGAGTTATCAACGAAATCGACGTGCAAGTTTGTGGAGCTGTAATCAACAATTTCAGGGAGACAGTTTTGGCATGCCAGCAAAGTAGAGGGAAACATATGCCCTATGTGATTTTCCATTCCTAAATTGGGAAGGTTTGATTAACAGCTTTATGTCTTTTGTAAATGATTTTTTTAAAATAAACTCTGTTTTTTGTTATAATTAAAATCGGCGCGCTTTTTGAATCACCCTTTATATAAATATACATAAGTACAGAAATAAGATATAAAATATGTAAAATTATAAGAGTTGTACATAAGATTATACATAACATTCATTGGATATAAGTTTACTGTGTTCTCTACAAATATTTTTGTTACAAATTGTACAAATTTGTTTTGATTAGCTATAGCTACTTCATTATATTGTACTATTGACTATATGTAAACACACACGAATTTATTTATTATTGTTATATTTATTAAGAGAAATTCTACCAATGTAACTGTTCGCAAGGCACCTCTCAAGTGCCACATTGCGCACCGTTGTCTTTTTGTATTTATTAGTAATAAACTTAACAATATGTATTTGGCCATAGAAGGTTTTCAGTATTCATAAATATCTAATTGAGGAATACATAGGCGGATAAATTGTTAAAAAAATTATTAAGAACGATATAGAAGTTTAAAGATTGTCTGGCGCCTGATAGGCGCCATGCGAGCACTTCAACTTAAAGGTTAATATAATAAAATACTTTGAAAATACATATCTCTATTTTCATGAATAAACATTTTATCTAGCCGTCTAAAATGTTTATCTTATTATTATGGCGTAAAAGCAACTAAACATTAAAACATTTAAATAAACATTAAGCATAAACTTAAATTGATTAGGACTGTCGGTAACAAGTCTATGCAAATTGGTAAGTAAAGACGTCATTTACGCAATAAAGCATGTTTCGACAAAAATACGCGAACTTGAATAACCTGTTTTCAGACCAAGTGCACCGAAGCACCACAAACAAACAAAGTCATACAAGTTGATGCGTGCTCGAAATCAAATCTTTAAAAGGCAGGGATAGCTCCTCTATTGTCAGGGCAGTCCGAACCTCGGTTACGAACGTAAGCCCCTAGCCAGCGTAAGCGTTTGTGATTTTTATTACAATCGCTTAACTTCACAAAAAAGAACCTAGCGTTTTTCGCGTTTTTCGCTCATCGTTCCGGCATCGTGATCTTCGCCGCTTCGGAGGTAGATCTGTCACTGCTAGCATACAGATATTACGAAGAAGCGGTCATCAGTAGAGGAGCCACAGCCTAGCCGCAAGCAGGAGCCGCCGGAATATAGCAGAAGCAGCGAAGGATTCCAGAAACATCCAGCACACCGCCAACAGCAGGATCGTCGTCGGGTCAACTGTAATAGGTATGATTAATAAAGAATTTTAACTTAATTACTTGGTTGTTTTTTATTTTAACTGTGTATTTCCTCCGTTTCGAATTGGGTCTCTGATTTCCAAGCCTTTTTTCCTCGGGTGTGAGGCTGCACCTCGGCCGAGACCCGGCCTTTCCATAAACAGATTTTTAATTTTCTTTTCTTATCCTATTCGCAAACCTATTACTAACAACGCAGCCGAGATGGTTAAGCGAGGTCGGCACCGAGCTACTATCAAAGCTGTGTCCCCTAACCCCGTCGACACCCGTCCACCTGCACCACCACCTACACATACCTACGCACACCCACTCGCCTCTCCACCGCCTTCCGCACGCACACGATCCCATTCTAACGCCTCATCCATTTTCACTTCCTCTACACATTCCTACATATCAACACGATCCACCGCTTCCGCTAAAGCACACAAACACACACACACACACACACACACACACACAAACCCACACACAAACCAGAACACACACACAAACCCGCACACCCACACAAACCCACCCTGTTACCCGCACCAGCCCTGCCAACTACACCTAACACTATTTCCACACCCTCGACCTCCAGCAACACACACCCGTACCCAATCCTCGAGATATTGCATCAGCAATATCCCGAAATCCGCCACGTCACAAAAATCCCTTTTAAACTCCCTAAAATCCCTTAACCTTGCGTGGTTGAACTTAACGTTCAACCACAATCACACCTGCCTCCTGGAAACCTCCCTTCCCTTACCGGATGGAACGCAGCTTATGCTGCGACACCACTTCGGTGAACCTTCCCTTACCTTAACACAGTTATCCGGCCCCCGTCAACCAAACTCCATTCCTAAACCTCCTTCCCTTTCCTGGGTGATTTCGTCACGTGGATAAGGACATCCTTACCAACGAGATCCTCCATGCAATCGACCTGCCTCACGTGAGAAAGGCCATGCGCATTACCTCCCTAGTCCGCATAATCACAAATTCCCAAACCACCCTAGAGTTCCTTCTCACAACCGGTGTCTCCATGTTCGGGAGACACTTTCGTTGCGAACCTTCCCTCATCCCTACACCTCTCCCCATGTATTGTGTCACCTGTACGCAGGTGGGACATACCTCTGAGGAGTGCCCTACCCGATCCATCAAGTGTCCCAACTGTGGCGTAAGCCGCAGATCCACATCCTGTAAGTCCGCAGCAAACCCAAAGTGTAGCAACTGCGGGGATGCCCACCCCACCTACTCCTTTAAGTGCCGGATGCGGCGGGACCTCCTAGTTCTCCGTCACAGATGGCAATCCTTGATTCCATCATGTCTGACGAGTCTGACTTTGAAGGCACCGTTCACCTTAAACCTATTCCCGACACAGATCCCGTCACAATCAAATCCTTCATACAAGTCCTTACCCACTCTCTCCTAGACCTGTTCTCTAACCACCAACGCCGTGTTATCCGAACCATAGAATGCTTATCCCTCAACTTTTTCCAACGGCGTACCAACGTCTGCGTAGCCGGTACGCGGAGGAAGGTCGCCGTAGTCCGCCAACACCATCCTTAAACGCCTTTGTTCCCAATGGACATCGTAACAGGGACCATTAATGCTAGGGGCGTTCGTCGGAAACGCCCCTAATTAAACACTTCCTACACCAACACAATGTACACGTCTTTTCAATTACAGAAACCAAACTCTCACAAAAATGCAGACTACAATTTAACACTTATAATTCCTTCCTCAACAATAGCGCACACGGAACCGCCCTCCTAACTAAAAACTGTTTCCCTTCAACTCGTTTCAACTACCAGCGCACCTGCAGCAACTCGAATGCGTTGCTGCAACGGTGCACTTCCCCACTCCCATAGTATTCATATCTTACTACAATCCACCCGGGCACAATACACTTTCCGATGACCTGTTAGTTAATGCCTCCAGCCTCCCAAATGCAGTCGTCCTAGGAGACTTCAATGCCCGCCATATTAAATTCGGTGACACCGCAACAAATGGAAACGGCAACAGACTATCATCTGCTCTGTTGCAGTTGCCTATGTTGAGGATCGCAAATACACAACCTACGTATTTTGACCGCTTAGGAGCCTCAATAATAGATCACATAATAGTTTCCACGATCACTTCAGATCATATTCCACTGCTGGTCAACACTTCATTTTGTCCAGCTCCCCCAACACTCCCTCAAAACACAATCATTAAAGATTTGTCGAATGCAGACTGGAATGTGTTCGCCGAACACATCTCCAACAACCTTCCTACACCCGATCTTCAAACCACCCAAGATCTCGAGAGAGCCATTAGCGACCTAACTTCCATAATTACGGAAGCGGTCGACACCTCAGTCCCGCTTAAAAACATCGACATTTCCAAAAAACCGCTCCCACGACACATAGTGAACTGGATCAAAGAGAAGAGACGAATCTATCGTCAATTCTTGAGATCCAGGGATCCGGCTCTCAAGACGGAATACAATCGCCTTAACGCCTTAATCAGGCGAGAAGCCAATAAACACACAGAAGACTCCTGGGCTAAAGCCACTTCCCAGTTGGATTATCGAGACGGTAAACGCTTCTGGCAACAGTTTGACAGACTGACCAGAAGAAAAGTTAACCCCAAATCCCATCTAACCGACCTTCAGGGCAACCTAATCTCCTCCGACCAAGGAAAGGCCGATTTCTTTGGTCACCACCTCCAATCCATATTCCAATCCCCCAACGATCCCCAATTCGATCCTGTTTTCAAGGAATTCCTCGAGAACCGCCTCGAGGAATTCCGAAACCTTAACCTTCCCGAACCCCACTCGACAACGAGAATCCTTTCTATGCCCCAATTACGCCCGACCAGGTCAATGCCTATTTTAAAAAAGGAAAAAACTCAGCCCCAGGCCGCGACGGCCTCAATAGAAAAATCCTACGACACCTACCCGGCCCGTGCCTCCAACTACTCTCAAACATATACAATAAGTGCCTAACTCTCTCTTACTTCCCGACGGATTGGAAATCGGCCTCCACCGTCATGATACCAAAACCTCACGCAGACCTAACCTCACCTAATTCCTACAGACCCATATCCCTCCTGAGTTGCCTCGGAAAATGCTTCGAGCAAATTCTAGCCAGGCGGCTCAGGGAACATCTAGAGTATAACGACCTCCTTCCCAACAGCCAATTCGGCTTCCGCCCAAAGCGGACGTGTCACGATCCCTTGTTGAAGCTGCTTACTGAGACCACCAGAGCATTCAACCATAAGCAATGCAATCTGGCTGTGTTCTTGGATATAAAGCAAGCATTTGACAGGGTCTGGCACGCCGGTCTCCTACAAAAAATTCGAAACCTTAACATTCCCGACGCCTTCTCCAAACTCCTGCTTTCGTACCTGACCCATCGATCGGTCAGGGTGAAAGTAGGGAAAAACCTCTCAGTCCCTTTCCAACCCACTGCAGGCGTTCCGCAAGGTTCTGCTTTACACCATATTGGCTTCAGATATCCCTCAAGTTACCCAACCCGGAGTACTCGTTGCGCAGTTTGCAGATGACACCGCCTTCTGGTCGGTTAATCGGAACAGCGAAACAGCCTCCAACCGCATATCCAAAACCCTTCGGAACTTTTCCTACTGGGCCAACCGGTGGAGAGTCTCCATTAACCCCTCCAAAACCCAAGCAATCCTTTTCCGCCACCCTAATTACGTCGAAGACAAACTCCCAAACCTATCCTCCAGAAATGTCTCCCTCACCATTAACCAAGAGAGAATCCCCCTTCAAAACCAAATCACATACCTAGGTATCCTATTCACCATAACACTTAATTGGCTCCCCATGTTAGGAATACACTTAACAGAATCAGAAACCGTGCAAACCTACTGGGCGAATCAGAGGTTGTCACCCCAAAACACTCCAACACACATACAAAACTCACATCCGCCCTGTTATGGCTTTCCGAGCACCAATATACACAAACATTAACCCTAACCACCTTTCCTCTATAGTATCCTGTGAACGCCGGATATTTAGACGTATACACGGGCTACCCTTCAGGTACCCCAGCAACCTCACAACACAATACCCAAACATACCAACAATCACAAACAGAATCCAAACACTTCAGAAAAACTTTGCACACAAAAGGATTTTCGGCGATACCATCCCTACCAAAGAAATCATCACAACTTGCTACACCTACCAACCTCTCAAATTCCCACGGAAAAAACTCAAACTTAAATTTAAACATCCCCCCCCCGCGATCTTAACCCAATTATTAGACGACATCCCAGAGGAGATAGAAGAGATCCTCGATAACATTCAAGGATACCGGCTAACGAATCGTTAACACCCTTACACCCCTCATCACACTCAACCACACGCACACCTAAATCTAAATATTCACAACAGTAATAAATAAGACCTTTAACCTTTTTTTACTCCAAATAATAAACCCTCAACAAATTATCTTTTCTTTTTTTTTAACACACCAAAAATAATAAACTCATGATTGTAAACCACACAATTACAAAAACATCGCAACACCAGCAATAATGGAATGACCAGGGCTGAAGAGGAGGAATCCTGAACAGTCTACGAATAAGCATATAAGCATAAGATATAAGCATACTGACCAAAAGCATGAGCATACTAACATAAAAAAAATAAAATAAAAAATAAAAAAAACCCTCTATTGTCTTATTGTTTTTGTATGCTTCGGCAGTGATCCATACCCGTGCGTGACTTGTAAAGTAAAGAAGTCATTATAGCCATTAGTTCTATAAATCGGTTGAAAAGTTAAGATATTGAAATCGTAACAAATTGTGAATTCCAAAATGTCTGAAATTAAGAAGAAATGTCGGCAGTACAATAATGAGTATTTGAAATATGGATTTCGCAATCTCCAACAAACTCATTATTACCTATGTGTTTAATTTGCCAAAAAGTTTTTTCAAATGAAGCTATGAAGCCTTCTAGGCTCCAAGAGTATTTGAATAAAATGCATGCTGATAAAAAGGACAAAGATTTATCCTATTTTCAGAAATATTTAAAACAGCCAACTATATCAAACCTTTTTGTTCGAAACAAGAAGATGATGGACTGCGAGCTTCATATAATATTTCATTATTAATCGCAAAAGCGGGAAAACCACACACAGTTGGTGATGAATTAATTATGCCGGCAGTCAAAGAGGTAATCGAAACTGTTCTTCGTCATAAGACGGCATCAGATATAAAAAAATTCCTATGAGTAATAATACAGTGCAAAGAATAATAGATGAATTATCATTATGTGATTACTTAAAACTTCCAAATTTTCCATTCAACTCGATGAATCAACTTTACCAAATAACGAAGCACTACCCTTCGCTTATTCATAAAAGAAGAAAAAATTGTCAAGAGTTATTATTTGCAAAAAATTTGGAAACCGATACAAAGAAAAAGAAATTCCTATTCGAAATACTTTATCAGTTGCTACAGATGGTGCTCTAGCAATGACGGGGCGTCATAAGGGTTTCATGGCGTATTTAAAACAAGCAGTACCACATGTCCTCGCTGTACATTGTGTTATTCATCGTCAGCACTTCGTTGCAAGAAATCTTAATGAACGTCTGAATACGTCGCTCCATTGAGTTATTAGAGCAGTCAACAAGATAAGAAGCAATTCATTAAATGACAGATTAATTGGGAAACTTTGTAGTGAAAATGATGAAGACTATAATCGCTTGCTGCTGCACACAGAAGTACGATGGCTCTCGAAAGATGTTTGTCTGAATCGCTTTTTTAATCTATTTGACTCAGTACGAGACTTCCTTGAAAATGGAGACGATGAATTATTGCGCGGAAACTTCATTGCGTCCAAAAATGACATCGCTTATTTGACAGACCTTTTTAAAATATTTAATGACGTTAATTTACAATTGCAAAGGTGATGATTTGAATTTAATAAAAACAAAAAACGTCATACTGCTTTTGTTGGAAAACTTCTTCTATTCAAACGGAATCTAGTAAGAGGCGAATACAGCCAGTTTCCGACATTATCAGCATTATCGGAAAAGGGAAGATTTCTTACTTACTGCCAACACCTGGACGCTCTTCATGCTGATTTTACAGAGCGATTCCAGGATATTTTAAATATGAATATACCAAGCTGGGTTTTAAACCCTTTCGCAAATGCAGATACAGAAGAATCATCAAATTTAGAAGAAGAACTCGTAGAACTCACAACTAAGGAAAAACTAAAAGTAAAATTCAGAAATGGATACCAAGAGTGCTGGCTCCAAAAATCAATATCAGCTCTCCACTCTGGATGGTGGGAAATAGTACAGAAATTTTTAATTGCGTTTCCTTTATCATATTTGGCTGAGCGTGGGTTCAGTGTAGTAGCTAATTTACTGTCTAAGAAAAGGAATAGACTGCAGATCACTGAGCGTGGTGATTTGCGACTGATGTTAACTAAATTGAAAGCCGACATTAACAAATTGTTAAAACTCCACCAGCCTCAACCATCTCATTGATATTTATATTTTTTTATTATATTTTTTTTTATTAATTTTGATTAGTCGTCTTGGCTTTGTCTTTGTGCAGTGCCCCATTGCGGGGTGCTCCAGCTTTGTGTATTTGTATTGTTTTGCATTTGTTGGTTAAATTATAATTTTATTCTAACACTTTGTATGGTCTTTGTCGGAATTAAATGTTTTTACTACAGCATGTTTTTGTATTTTTAATTAATTAATAACCACGCCCACGAGAAGCGCGAAAGAATTAATTTTTAATTTGTGATTATTAATAGATAATAGGCAGACATAAAATAGTATAATTAACTATTATGTAAAAGGGGGCGTTGGAATTTTTTTTCTTGTAAAGGGGGCGGTAGTTCATAAAAGGTTGGGAACCTATGATCTAGACATTTGTGGGTGTACGAATATAAAAAATCCGCTTAAAAATTAATTGAGTACCTTTGTACACCAAATTCGGACTTTTAATCGACACTTCATAGACTTAATTTGTAGTTATTATTTGTTTTAATTCTTAGAGATAGATAGTTTACCCGAAACTTTTACCCTGAAGTATATTCACCCTTAGTAAATCTAACTCACTGTAGATTAAGAAACAAGTGTCTTAATTTCGAACTACATTAGTAACTGGTTATGATGAAACCGTTTATTAATCAAAAGTGTCCTTTATTAAATAATTTTTTTGCTTTAATGCTACCACGTTAAATTAGTACCGTTTAGAAACCAGTTATATTATTAGCATATAGTGATACTCTTTCTATTGGAATAATCTGATTGTGAATATTTAAAAACCGTTCTATAAAGTCGGAAACTTTATTGTTTGATTTCATAATTTAAGTTTCTCAATCAAATTTGTCTAAAATGTGCGGTTGTACGTCTGTACGTGGCGTGCGCCTGTAGCTAGAATAACTTAAAAGATAGCAACATTTTAATGACACTTTATATTTACAGTTACTGGTGAAATATTCTCTTCTATCAAGTTTTGTTAAAATCGGTTTATAGTCAATTTCGATACTTTATGGAGGCGCTCAATGCGTTGTATATGAATAACTAAAATTATTCACGTTAAAGTAAGAAGTGAAGAAGTTTTTACAGTTTATTCAATTTTGCAAAAGCTTCGTTTATGACAATTTTGTTGGAGTAATAAATTCACATTAAAAGCAGTTGTTTAGCAAATATTATCGAAAACTGTCAGCTTAAGTGGAAAACCGTTATTAGGAATATTTTAGCTACGTTACACTTTATTAGAGTAAGATTTCTTAACAAATAAGTTCGAAAAACGTGATATCACATTAGTATTAAAAGATGGATACGAATACTAATTTTGAACAGTTTGATTTTTATATTAGATAACATAATTTATTAAGATTGTAATTGTAATATGTCAAATTTGCAAAATTTTTGCGCATTCCAATTTATGTTCTTGGAACGAATTCTGATGTTTTTGTCATGCAAAAAATAAAAGAAAAAATAATGCCGTAATTATTAGAGTAGTTTAAAACTTGATTACGTTAGTTAAGCATGAAATGCCGATTTAAAATAATATACATAACCACAGTCATTTTTCTGAACATATTTATATATTTGTCATATATTTAATTCAAATAAAAGTACAAATGGTTGTCATTTTATTGGTATTTGATAGTCTAAACCCACATTGCATTTGAACGTTTAATAATCATTGAATATAAAAAAAATGTTAATGTTGGAGAATTAAGATTTTTTAGGTAACGTTTGCGCATTTAAAATCAGTTTAGCCAAATTAAAAAAAAGATTTTAGCAAAATGAATTCACAGTTTATACTTAAGCCGTACGTATTCAAACCGTGCAATACGGAAAAACATACATTTCTATTTAAAAATATGTAATCTAATGACAAATTAAGTGTAACACATATACATAATGCTAATTTAAAATAAGTTTACACACGGTATACTATTTTGTAAAATTTAAAATAGTCAAATTTATAATAAATATCGTTACATGAATGTTGCCATTAATTAAAATGAGGTAATGGTATTGTTAAATTGATCTGAGAAAACTGATGCTATAGTATATGTTGTGTTAAATTACGAAAACTAATTTATTCGATCATGATTTAATTAATCAATTTTTATTAATTTTAATATTTCAAACATTTGATTTTCGTTTTACATATCATAGTTAAACTTTGTATCGATAACTCTCTGAAAAACGTTATAGATAAACGTTATAATGTAATAGTCAATATCCTTTTTCTCCTAAATTTTACCGGTCACAATTATTATATCGATGCAGCCATGTAATTTTTGAAATTTTGTTTGGATATGTTTATCAGGATGTCCATGTCGCTAGTTTTGAGTGCGTATTTGTACTTTTAGAAATATAGGTAGGTACAAATACTTGGAGATTAGATTAAATTTACAATTGTGTTATATTCAGAGAGGTATAATGAAGTACGCTATCCATCCATATCCATAAACATCGTTACTAGAACCTAATACTAGGGACACACACAACGCTTTCATACCACCTGTACCAAAGTCAGAACTTGTAACACACATCTAGTATTCATTGCTTTGCAGTATCTTACCGACACTTGATAAATGTATCTCTTCTACATTCTGAACTATTTAAATAAATGTCATAAATATTGTATTGTTATTATTTTAACGTATATTAATAGATACTGCACGAATCAAAACTTAACTTCACACTTATTCATAACAATTAATACTAAACTCACTAACGGAGCTATAGGAGGCGGAAGGCCTAATAATTGTATATCAAATGATAGGCTACTTACTAAATTACGCATATAATTTATATAAGAATTTGTTGCAAAACAATTTACGAATGCATATATTGATTCTTGATAATTGTTAAAAAAAGCGAAACACTTTACTTAATACTATATATATTGACGCCCATATGTTTTCAGCAACAAAATTATGTATATTCTAATCCGAGATGCCAAAATGATTGCGTTGTTACATTCAGAGGACATGCAACGCAGCAAGACGCCGTAATGATTTATAGTGCAGTATTTTAATGTACGGGTTACAGAATGACTGTCAAACGTACAAAAATTATGTATATAGTAAATAAAGCTAGAAACTTATGGAACAGACTATGGAACTCAGAAAAAAATGCTGATTTATATACTTCAACAAAATGTCAGAGAATACGTCTTGTTCTAGGTGACGCCAAATTTAGGAATTACGTACGCACGCTACTACGTCACGATAGTAGTTATTACCTTGTATGAGCTCACCCTGTAATATATAAATATATTATATTTAATCAATATATATGATATATATATACGGTCTATATTATATATGTATAATATATACTACAATATGTGACGTTAAAACGATAGTAAAATCTTTGAAGATTGTGTTTCAAAATATTTATCTCATTCTAATAATGATTAGTGCTTCTATTGTGGGAGGTTATTTGGTAGTTATGCTTTTAAAATTGGCCGTTTCAACTTTGTTCTTCGTTTCAGTAAATCCGCAAACTTCTAGAGCTAGCACGTACATTTGAGGGCATTTCGGTACGTAAGTATATTAATACCTTTCTCGACAGGGTGTTAAACATTGACAGTGTTATCTCATTCTAATATGGATTACAGTGCTTTCATTATTGCGAGGTAATTATAGGTAGTTATGCCTTTTAAAATTGGCCGTTTCAACTATCGTATCTTACGTGTTCAGTAAATCCTGCAATTACTAAATTATAGTTTAGCACGTACATTTGATTTGTCAAGTATATCTACATTACCAATTCTCGACAGCCCTGTTAAACATTGACAGTGGCGTTAATCAAACGGAGACTCTCAAGTGCAACAATTATTCAAGTAATTATAGTAGTACCCTTTTTTCATATTATGTTAAATGCAGTATCGTATTATACCGTAGGAATATACAACCTGATAATACACGAACAATTATTAGTTTCAGCACGAATTGATTTTGTCACAAATCACATACAATCTACAGCCCTATTATGCACAGCACACAGCACGGAGACCACACGGAACAATTGACACCTAGCACAGCACCACACAAAATTTACACGCAGCATCACACGGAATATACAAACGCGGATACACTACACGCACGACACACACACCACGCACACGACACACACGCGCACGCCACGCACACAGCACACACGCACACGCACACGCACACACACGCACACGACACGCACACGACACGCACACACACGCACACGCACACGCACACGCACACACACACCACACGAACACAGCACACAACGCACGCCTGCGCAACGCACACGCGCACGAAGCACACGCACACGCACTACACGCACACGCACACGGATACACGCATCCACACACGCTCGCCACCACGTCCATACCGCCACCCCCACGTTACATAAAATTATTGTTTTATTACAACCTTTAAGAAATATGAAAGTAGTTGTAAATATTATATGCTCAATATTATCTTTATATTTACTTTCTATAATTTGAAATATTGACCAGTATGAAATATACTATTAATTTTGTTTTAATTGTAGTCCTGAAGGCTAATTGTGGCTTACCGTGCCAAACCATTCAAGAGCACTTAGGAGGATGGATAGGGGGTATTCAATTGCCAAGAGGTGTCTTTGAACGGCAACCTTAAATTTTTCATGCCATATGTGAGAAGAAACAGGAACCCTGGAGATCATTCCAGAGTTTAGAATCTGTGAAGAGGAATGTGAATTGCACCCGTTTGGTACGACAAGTTTAAATTTGTACCTAGTACCTAGCAAAGAATGTAATTCATCAGCGCAATACCCATTGTAATACCGATAATATAAAGAAAGAACTGAAACGATTGTTCTATGCTCAAGGGACTGTATGTCAGAAGTTAAGGACAGGTGATTTATATGCCTAATCGCTCTTTTTTGAATACGATCAACAATATCGAGAGCCTGTTGTAGAGCACCAGCCCACAGGTAAGAATGATGTTCTAGATGAGATCAAAGTTGGGCCTTATACAGCAGAAAGAGTTGTCGTGAGGTAAAGTACTGCTTAGATCTATACGAAAAGGCTATTTTATGAGCAGCTGCTTTAGTATCTGACAGAAGATGGCCAACCAATGATACATATGCAGATACAGTCATTCTCAACATAGTAATGGGGTCTGCAAACTTAAGATCTAAGCTATTCATAGCTATAACAGGAAATAATGGATTTTTTTTGGCGGACACAAGGCAAAATTGAATTATATTAGCGTTAAGTAGATTATTACTTCCCCGTTCAAGGATGCGTTGAATCTCTTTGTTGATTGAAATTTCCGTTTCAGCTTTACGCCTTGATTTGATATAGAAAGTGGATTACCATTATGAGTAAACTGAGATAAACTACAATGAAAGGTGCTGTCGTTAGCAAAGCAATAGACCTGGTTAGTCGTTGAAAAAATAAGATCATTTAGGTATAGCATAAAAAGTATAGATCCTGTAATTGTACCCAGTGACACACCTTCGTGATTGCTAACTTCTTCTGGAGAAAAGCCATCAAGTATAGCACGTGTTTTTCTTTTGTCAAGGAAACTAGAAGCCCAGTTGACAAGAGTAGCATTTAACCCAAACGTGTTTGCCAAGTAAACACTTATGCCAAACTTAGTCAAATGCTTTTGAAATAACTGAAGCACTACAACTGTTCCACCGGATTGTATTGTTCCAAAGTTGGGTCACATATGAAAGATCACCTGTAGAACGATTTTGCCTAAAACCGTATTGGTAGCCATTAAGAAGTTTTTTAGTTTCAAGGAAAGAGAGTAGTTACTTGGTTGATGGCATTTTCCATGATTTTAAACAAAATTGAAGTGATGGCAATTGGTCGGTAGTTGCGCTCTTAACGCCTTTTTTGGGAATAGGTTGAACATTTGGTAACTTCCATAATGAGGGAAATTTCCCAGAAGTTATAGAGCTCAGATAGGGCCGGTACTAGTTAGGGGGAACATTTCGTGAAGACAATAACTAGGATACCGTCTGGGACAGATTCCTTATGTAGATCAAACCTACTCTTGATCGATTCTAGGAGCTTGTACCGAAAATGAGTTGGTTTCATAGTGTATGAGGAAGACGTGAGTAGGGTCACATCTTTTTCAGATTCATTAGGACACGAGTTTAATACAAATAAATCCACGAAAAGATTAGCTTTGGATACAGATCTGTCAAATGATGTCATGAGGGAAATGAAGATGATGGCTTTAGCCAAAGACCAAAATCTAGGACTGTCCAAAGGAGACGTATCTGGTTAATTGCATTTTTGTTGTTCAAAAACCTTTTTGTTTTGGTGATAACACTTTTATAGGTATGTCTAGCACCAAGGTATTCTGCATGACCTCGTCCGTTTTATTACATTTCCATTTAGTATAAAACTTATTTTGCATCATCACTTGCCTTATTGAACCAGGGTTGGGAACGAGAAGGACCTACATGATTTTGTTTTTTAGGAATCTATAATTCTACGCCCATGAAGATACTGAAAGAGCAATGTCCAAAGATGAGGATAACTTAAAGCAATATTCACGTCATGGAAAGGATGCAAAGAAGTCCCGTAAATCACTCTATTTAGCTGACTTAAAATACCACAAGTTTTCCGAAGAATAGAGGAATTAGGAACAGTAGAAGTTACTTCTATTAGACAAAGGTCAGGTTAGACCTAGTGGTGAAAGAACTGAAGTTTTATGAACAGGTGGGTTTGTTGTATGAAAGAAGATATGTCGTCTGGTTAGGGTTATCAGGGATTCTTGTGGGTTTTGAAATCATTTGCGTGACATCACATGAAATAGTAACTGTTTCTGCACTGTGACCACCAGCTTTAGAAGTAGTGTTGGAGCCAATAATTTAGATATCGCAAGGAGAAAACTGAGACAGAAGATAGTCAGACTAAGCTAATGGAAGAATCCTTGAAAGTTACTGTCATTACGAAACTTATAATTGCAACAGTAGAATTTCACATATTTAAGACAAGAATTCTTTGTATCGAAAGTTAGAGTGAAGAATGTATTGGAAAATTGCAAGTTGGGCGAATCGGAGATTTAAGAGGAGACTTGTGTTTCAGATAGATACAAAATATCAGGTTGTAATTGTTTAAGGTGATAATGAACAGCATTAAGATTAGACCTGATACCGCGGATGTGAGTACTTTTGAAGGCCGAGGCCGCTTGGTCCCTTCCTTCCCGGACATCCGGATGGGCTAGGATTTGGCGTCCGGTATTTATTACCTTAGAAACCACAGCCATCTTTTTCTTTATTTATTATGTACCAGTGAGGACGAGAGGAAGAATAGGATTAGAACAGGTTAAGGATAAAAAAAGGGGGGACCAGCAGCCCTTATCGAGCTCAGAAAATCGGAGACCCTATATTATTAGGAGCCCATGGTAAGGGTGGTGGTGCCTCCGCGACTGGTATGTGGTATACATGCCTCTCACCATAACTGAAATTATCTCAACTGAATAAGAGCAGGCATACTACAGCAGGGCGTGGCACTGTGGAGAGGCGCCCGTTTCTCCACATGTGTGTTAACGCTAAGGACCAGGCTTCCCCTCGCGCATTTTCTTCAGCACCTAAAACTGCCTAGCGGCCTTGGAATTGGAGGATTTTTTATAGAGGTTACCTTCCTCGCAGTCCAGGCGTTTAACGATTTTTGTAGCTCATGTGTTTTTGTGCCTCAGTTTCTAAGTAACTAATATTATGTATCAAATCTTTTTTTTAATTCTATACTATTAACAGCAGTACATTCGTTGAATGTTACAGTATGATATTATCAGGAGTGGATGTGAGATTTGCACGCGCACGTGCACGCGCACACACACGACCACGCCCACGCACCCACCCACCCAACCAACCAACCCACACCCCCCCACGCACACACACACACAGACATAGACGCAGACGCTGACGCACACGCAGACGCAGACGCAGACGCAAACGCAGACGCAGACGCAGACGCAGGAGCAGGCGCAGACGCAGACGCAGACGCAGACGCAGACGCAGACGCAGACGCAGACGCAGACGCAGACGCAGACGCAGACGCAGACGCAGACGCAGCGCAGACGAGACGCAGACGCAGACGCAGACGCAGACGCAGACGCAGACGCAGACGCAGACGCAGACGCAGACGCAGACGCAGACGCAGACGCAGACGCAGACGCAGACGCAGACAGACCAGACACAACACACACACACAACACAACACAACACACACATATATATATATATATATATATATCACACATATATACGTATATACATAAGGTCCTTTACAATTTTATATTTGCCGGCTAAACTGCAATCGGTCTTTATTTTATAAACTAAAGAGGTGTGTCGGTATATTTAATCTTTAGCTCTACACTGTCCACATAAAATAATTAAAATAAAACGGTTTAAATATATTATCCATTATTTACAAATCTAATATATTCAACTTAAGCTAAATCAACTAACATAATCGTAATAGAACAACTTGACGTTCTGATTGAGACGCGGCGTCGGCGTCCACTCAGTTTGACGGCGAATTTGGATGTCCTCCTTCCTTCCTTCCACTGCTCGATACGACGGTTTATTGTTGTCGCAGTCGTTTCTGCAAATAGATTTTAATACTCCCTAGTTACACTCAATGATGACTGTAATATTTAAATGATTAATAACGTTGTGTTTAATTAATTATTTATGCTGGATACGGCCCTGTCTATAAAAGAAAAGAATTTATAAACAAACTACTGGTTATTATAAGTTTTGTTATGAACGAATAAGTTCAAAGGTAATATAATTATATTATTAATTTTATTAAATACATAATATATTGAGCTATTTACTAGGTACAGGTTCGACAAACGACTGTAATTTCTGTCTTATGAGTACAACTTGAAAGTTACCATGATGCAAATTTTGTCTTTATGTATGTAGAACTGATAATGTATTTACTTTATGTATGTTTACATTATATATGTTACTACATACATAAAGACAAAATTTGACTCGATTGATGAACCTTGGTGGCGCAGTTGTAATCGACTTACAAAGTACAGGTCGTAGGTTCGAATCTACTGAGGTAAACTTTTATTTATGTATTTAATAAAATTAATAATAATTTTAAACTACTGGTTATTCAAAACGAGGGTTGCGCGAATCTAGGTCACTAGTGAAAATCGATATCCCGAGTTCACTGTGGTACGCATGAGGGTTGTACCGGTCTAATGCTGTTCCTTTACCTTCAGTACTTTCTGGAAGACGGACAGGCGCGTATGCTTCGTGAAGCAATTTACTTTCGCGATGTATTATGTTCAAATATGACTTCTTCAGAGGTTTACTTTGCATTAAATTTAAACTAGGCGGATTATACACGTTTGGTTGTATAATTAATATATGCGCGTTATATTCTGGGATGTAATTTTATGGTGGTGATTTCCTTTATGCAAACGAAGGAAATCTCACGTAGATACCAACGAACGTTACCTACTTGTATACGTATAAAACACGTATTTATTAAAGGCGGTTTTTATACTTCCGGAATAAGCTGGTGGAAAACAATTAATTGATTGCTTTCTTGAAATTCGTTTACTAAGCGCGTGGTCATCGATGGACGGTTTTCTTCTACTACAGGTCTTTGACGGATACTCTACGTTTAATTCGTTTGTGATTACAGCCACTTCGGTCTTTGCCAGCAAGCTGGTGAATTCAGGTGTTTAGAATGTAAGGGAGAGTAAATGATAAAAGCTGCAGGTCTATACAGTCCTACTTAGCTCTCGTCGTCAGGTATATGTTGGCGTGGTGGGTGTATACTCCCGACTACCTCGTGGCTTTTGCCCGTGGCGGTCTGGGGTTTGGTTTGTGATCTCCCGACTACCTCGTGGCTTTTGCCCGTGGCGGTCTGGGGTTTGGTGTGTGTTTGTTTGATCTCCCGACTACCTCGTGGCTTTTGCCCGTGGCGGTCTGGGGTTTGGTGTGTTTTTGCGTTTGTGATTTCCCGAATACCTCGTGGCTTTTGCCCGTGGCGGTCTGGGGTTTGGTGTGTGCTGGTGTTTATGAGTACTGAATTAGTCTACAGACTTACGTGTCGTTAATCACAAAGATCGAGGATAGCTATTGATTTACAAAAGGGTCGCGGTGCGCGGTCGTAAATACAGGGAGCTAAACTCGCGGTGGCGATCACTAGGTCTGCGGCGATTTACTTTCACGCAACCGTCACGTGCAGGTGTTCTGGAACCGGAGTTAGTCAAACGGACTAACTACTACAGGAGCTGGTGAAACCAACTAAATAAAATTCTCGGCGGCGGGATGCGTTCACGAGGCGCGACGGAACTCTTCTACGGCGGCTACTGGTCTGGTCGGCTACGGCTACGCTTAATGAATTAACTAACTAACCAGATAACTAACTAACTAACTAACTAACTAACTAACTAACTAAAAGGTGCGCGGCGCGGTTTTTATAGGGGACTCTCGGTAGGCGGTGGTGCCTTCTGTTTGGGGGAATCCTATTTGTAATTGGCGGAGATTACTCTGACGTATAAAACTTTCGATGTTTTATGAAATCTACGTTGGAGTGGAAACAAATTAATTTTGTTGTGCAATCAACGAAATAATGAGAAATACTTAAGTTAGGTACTGGTAATACGGAATACTAAGAAATATTAGATTAAGTCTTGCAGGTGTTTGCATATCTTCAAATATACCCATTTCTTTATACGAGGGCTGATTGTTACAATTAAATCTAATTAAAAATTTATGAAGTAATGGCTTGCGGTCTCGTTACATACACGTAAAATGCTTAGTACAATCAAGTTCGTATGTAGTTGTTTGTCACCTCCTCATAGAATCGGTAGGCAGTTCACGTTTTCTCATCGTTTGGAGGTGTAACGGTACATCAATATCTTATAGTGCAATGCGTTGTGGCGTATCTTCAAATTGATTCTCCATTTTTACAGTTACACTTACAAGTGTAAATCTTTTCTTAATGCAGATCTAAATAGTAGTATGTAGTTTTCTACTACTCTTGTACTTCATCAAAAGTTCACCTCATCAACATAGTTTGATGTGTAGACATAATATCGAAATGATGATTGTGCGTAATAATTGATTCTCCATTCGTTAGGGTAACAATTTAGATTTTTCTGTATAACTGATGATAAATAATGATGTAAGATTACTACCTACTTGACTTCATCACAAATCTATCAATATTATGTTCTTTTCGTGAGTTGTCCTAAAATGTGTTGTTAACTTAGTACTTTTATCTAATAATTGTATATACTGAATGAAGACCTAAGATAGCTTGTCGCATCATTTTACAGTTTGGCACTTGAACGATTTTTATAATAGTCACATCATTTTAATCTTCAACTTTCTAATCTTAATATACTCTGTGACATACAAAATGCAGCACCAAGATGGCGTTGGAATTTTTGGACCAAATTTGGCAGAAATGTTTAACTAGTCAAATGTAGTAGTTGATTAAAATTCCAAAGAAATTAAACAAAAGGTAAAGGCATTTTTTATTAATAATGTGTTGGACTACCCCTATTAGTTTCATGCCGAGAGCTTCTAGTGGCTAATTGCTTGAGTCTTCTACCATCATGTCCCACTCATGTTCTATGGGCAAAAGGGCGGGAAATATTAGTGGCCACGGCAAGATATTGACGTTAGCCTCTTCGAAGCGATCCATAGAATGCCTTGCAATGTGGGGACGGGCATTCTCTTGGAAAATCGGGGCCTCCAGCTGCTTGAGGAATGGAAGGATATGGGGTTCTACCACTTCAACATATCGGTGAGTATTCATATTGCCTCGGATGAATACCAACTGTGACCTGCTCCATAAACAATAGCACCCCACACCATAACCCCCACAGTGTGGTGCACATGCCCTCAACAGAAAACTGCACATTGCGACGTTCTCCACGTCTACGTCTGACCCTCATGCGACCATCGTGCATTCCCAATCAGATTTTGGATTCGTCACTGAAGACCACCCCATGCCATTCCACGTCCCAATCCAGTCAAAGTACACCACTGCAAACGTTGCTGTCGATGACGAGCCGTCAGCGGGAGCACAAGATGTGGTCGATAGGACTGCATGCCAAAAACTCTAATTCAACGGTAAACTGTACGAAGGGTTACAGGGCGTTCTTGGTTTCCAAACCATTGATCGGCTATTGCTCTTGTACTCGAGAACCGCTCTCTTAATGCCATTAATCGGAGATGGCGGTCCTGGACCACATTTGTCTGTCGTGGCCGTCCACTTCCTTTTCTACGACGTTCTTGACCTTCTCTAGACCATGCTTGGTAACACCGTACTACAGAGGATTGGTTACAGTTAAGACGATTAGCAATTTCACCTTCAAGTAAGCCAATAATGCGACCTCTGTCGAACTCACTCGGTTGTCGATCATTTTCACGTTCCGCACTCTAGGTATAATCGCAGCCTGAAAATGCAAAGAAGAACACAAAAGCAAAAGAATTGCAACCAAAGACAATACCGAAATCGACTTAATCTCTCAAGAAATACACCCGATAATTTCGATTGTTACACAACAAATAAAACGTCAAATTTTCAATGGCTACTGGATTATTCATGTATAATGAAATTTTAATCAATTACTACATCTAACTAGTTAAACATTTCTGCCAAGTTTGGTCCAAAAATTCCAACGACATCTTGGTGTTGCATTTTTTATGCTACAGAGTATATTTTAGGTGATGTCAAAGTGATTATAAACGTCATATAATCTAAAATAACTTAATGAAGAAATCGTGATGATAATCATTTTGGAAGATCTGAGGTGTCTTGCTAAAGAATTCGATGCTGATATGACGAGGTAAATTAACGGTAAGTATTTTTCATTTAAAGTTCTTTATCAATTTTTTTCATTTTGGAGGCTTATTTTCTAGAATTGTCTAGAAATCTGTTTATTTTTTAAAGTTAATTTAGTTAATAATTAATTTAAAAAGTAAATAACATAGTAGTCTTATTTAACTTCTTTCACTATCTTTTTGTTGTTTTCATTATTTCAATAGGCGCTGAAGGTAGATAGATATAAAGAAACATTTGTTTTTTTAATTTTTAGTTCAACAGTTATCGTTTAAAATTTTGTTATGTTGATTAAAGAAGCAAATGTATATGTAATACGTAGGAAAAGTGCATTTTCTGTTTTCAATGGTTATTCAACTTATAGCTGATACATTGTTCTTCATTTTCTGTAATTTTCTAAGTGTGTGATTTTCCTATTAACTGAACAATATATTATTTCCATGTTATATTTTAATTTTTTTCCATTTTTAATACAATCTAGTTATTATTGATGCTTTGTTTCAGAATCGACAATCAGAGTTTTCATTGCTTTACTGTAGTACACTAACGAAACAAAGTTTAAGTTTTATTGTGGTCATTTAAGATTTGATACGAAAAGAAAATTACATTTGTTATTTTACAAGCAAACATTTGTTAGTTATTTTTTTTAATTTAAAATAAATACCATAATTTTGCATGTTTATTTCTTAAACTAAAAATCTAATAAAAAAATAAGATAAATAAGTATTTAATGCAACTCAACATGGATATTAATGAATCACTAATTATGTTTTTTGTTCGTTCTGTATGCGTTATATATAAACGTCTTTACTCTTATCCAATCCAAATTACCCAATCCATGTTCATATTCTTAAATTATTTTTTCAATTCCAGTCTTTTTGGTACTCTTTTTTCCTTAAAATGGCCCTTAAAATAAGAAGAAAAGATTTTCTGGGTTATCCTCGTCAAGTAAATTTGCTAAATTTCTAAACTGAGTTCCTAATTCCTGGAATGCACAGAAAAAATTAAAAAATGAATGATATTTTATAATAAAATTACCGAAGCGTTTTTCAAATTAAGAGTCCCATCTTCAATTGTAGAAGAAGAATAATTTTCAATGCACAGCCAGTCCTACAAAAATCTGTAACATGTAATAAGTTGCATAACGAACGTACCAATTATTAAGAGTTACATCCATCTCATTTACGTAACCACAAATCTATCATTTAGCCTTACAGGTGCATGTTATGAATATACGAGTTCTGATGTATGTTGATAATATAGTATTCTTAGGCGTGAATGGACATCAAATGCAAATAATGCACTCAACGGTTTTACAATATCTATTAAAGTATGGATCTAAAGATAACTGTGGACAAATGTAAGGGTAGTGGTGTTTAATTGTAAATGTGAAGAATATTATATTGTACTCACCATGTATGGCGAGATTTTAGAGGAAGCTGTGAATATGGGTAGAACGTATATTGCAGATCGTAGCATGGATTGTGAAACTGAATGACGTGTCCAAATATTGGATTTAAAGCACCACATCAAAAATGAGAGAATGAATATAGTTGCCAAACAAGCAACATATAATAGCATGTTTGTGCTGTCTTGTGGAAGTGATTCCTGGCTTTCTCATGCAAAGCAGGAAAGTAAAGTAAATGGTGTAGACATTAGTATCACACTCGGCAAACAAGAACGGATAGTAAGGACATGTGGAAAGAACGATTAATCTGCATGAAAGGTATTAGCTTCGTTGGTTAGGTCACATACAACTCTGAGTGGTACACACAGGTAGCGCCGTATGGTTCGTAGCGAGCCAATAAATCGTCTGGTGTGGAACAACACACGACCTTTCAACCTACAAAGTGGAAGTTAAACAAAATGGAATAGTACAAATTTAATTTCTTCAAGAAACGTGCAAATAATTTAATTCTCAATATTAAACAATAACTGTTAAAAATGCTCTTTTTGGATTTCTGAACCTTAAATTAAAAAAAATGAAATTATACATTTTTTTAGAATAATACTGCAATCTTTTTTGTAATACTTTCATAATAAAAAAAAGGCAACATTACAAAAACAACAATATTGATCTAAGTCAGATAGACATTTAAACCTCTTATATAGAGGTTAATAGTCGTGTAGATGCTAACTTGACAAAAATCCAAAACCGCCCGCTTTTATAAAAACTGTTACTGTTTTAAATCTTAATTAATTTTCAAAACTTATTTGGCTTCAAATTACGAAACTTTATAAAGAAAAATTATATAAAATTAAACTTTTTTTAAAAAATGTTTTCCCATTTTCCTATAAAGTTGATCGTCATCCAGATATTGAACAAAATTTGAACGAACACTTTAATTCCACCTTAGAACTTTTTTTTTTATTAAAACAGTGTACTCCTCAATATTAAATTGTTACATGTGAAAAATGAAAATACAAAACAAATACATTTTACTATTTTAATAATGTACTTACTTCCGCCTTCGAAACATTCTCATTGTTTGCATCTTTTAAAGCCATTTGCATTATTCGTTTTCCTCTTGAAATTCAGAAAGCACACATTTTTGCAATTTTTTAATTTTTTGCAACATTATTGGATTAACAAATAATATCTAATTGATAACACTGTAATAACAAAAACTAATAAATCATTGCATTTAAAAGCCGATAATAATAATAACGTAATTTGTAAATTACCGTTAATAACCTGTGCGGTGAAATGAAAGTAATACCATTGAGTAATGATTTTTTACTCAATGGTAATACATAACGAGAACGAGAAAATTTTTTGGGTAATTATTCCAGCCATTATTTAATTCATCCACATAAAATATGATAGTATTAAAGTCCGATCCTTTAATGAATAATCGTCATCTCTTTTTTAGTATAATCAAAAAATTTGATAAATCTAACTGTATATTAAGCATAAATCAAAGTTTATCATTTTTATCTTCAGAAAGTCCTAGATGTGTGTTTACTCAACAATTCACATTTAAATGGACCATTTGGGGATTGATTCGTTACAGTAAGAAAATGAAAAATGATTGTCAATTGACTAATATGAGTTACAAAACTGATGAGAAAATAATATTGGTTTAAGCACATTCTGATGAATAATCTTTTGTCAATCTTTTGAAACCTATTATTTTCAAGTTTGTTATTCTTTACTACTCTTGAATAGATACCCAAGACGGCTAAGATACATTCAATAAATGTATAATTAAATCTAATAGAAGGCGATGGCATGATTAGCAATTTTTATACAAGAATACTTACCCAGTGTTTTTTAACGTATCCATTTTAATTCAACTAAACTCTCACTTGCACACTATTCACAGTCAGCAGTATATTTTATTAGGAATAAACAGAACGTGTACGATTCAAAAATTTGTCAACGTTACCGGAGGCAAAAACGCGCGCTACATTTGTACTTTTCACACATTCGCCAAATAAGCATCATAAACGTAGGAGTTGGTCAATACCATCCTCATCAACATTTTTATATAAACAAATAAGTGTTTGCCCTTTTTCGTTTATCTGTAAAAAACGCCATAAAAAACTAAGTGTAACTATAGTATTTATGGTGGAGGTGTGAAGTCTTATGCACGTATGGAGGCAGAAATATATATATATATATATATATATATATATATATATATATATATATATATATATATATATAGGGTGTATTAAAAGTTTACGGAGAAAGAAAAAATATACGATTCTGAAAACTTGGGATGGACATGGTGTCAAAAGACTTAATAAATAAAATATTTGCAAGAAAGTGGCACCTTTGGTTATACCGAAGTAGACGCCATCTTTCTTATTTGAAATAGAATAATACACTTTTCTATTTTTTTTTAGATTGTACAGAAAATTTTACATTTAATTTGTTTAAAGTACTATGTACCTAAAATTTATATTTTTAAAGATATAAATTATTTAATGAAAAATTTGACAGTATTTACAACATTATATTTTGAACTTTTACGTAGATAATAAGTAAACTTTGCTATACAATTATACGATAAATGATTAATTTTTGTGCACAGGGTTTTTGTAAACATGCCTAAAGTTAAGTGTTTTCTAAATAATTAGAAAGTGTGTTGAATTTTTGATATTAAAATGTTAAAGCAAGTAAAGTAGGTGGCTATGGTCACCAAACCAGAAGTACCTGTTTGAACAAATGAATAAAATATTAAACCACATCTGTCAATTCGCGACTTGTTACCTATAATTATTGTTTACCTATAATTTACTTATAATTGTTGTTTATTAAGTTAGTTTTGGGAATATGGCAAATCATTATTCAAAATGTTCTCCATTAACGCTAAGGCATATATTTATTCTTTTAAAGACTGGTTTATTGGAGCTCTTTGAACTTCTTGCGCCTCCAAACTTGCAAATGCTTCGTGAATCCTGTTCATCAAATCTTCTTTGTTGTTAACTTCACGTGCATAAACTTTATTTTTTATTCTACCCCAAAAATAAAAGTCTAAATGCGTTAAGTCTGGAGATCTGGCAGGATACTCAAAAGGACCCAACCGCCAAAGCCATTTATGTTCAAACACACGGTATAGTTCATTAGTAACTTCTCGAGTCCAGCGGCTTGAGCCCCATCAAGTTGATAATAGCATAATCTGTACTGATTAAGTGGCAAATTGTTCAAAAACTCCAACACTATAGTTCTTAAAATTTTGCCCATTTAGGTTTTCATTGTAAATGAAGTAAGCGTATTTATCGTTCATTAATAAACAAAGCACATTAACGTTGAACGCATATGGGGAAGACTTCGTACGCAGTGGATGAGGATTTTTATTGGACCAAAAGTGTAAATTTTTTCGGTTAAAAATTCCATCTTTCAAAAATTTTGCCTCATCACTTCAAATATATTTTTTTAGAAAATTGCGGCCTTCTTGTTAATAAATTAACATCCTTTGACAAAATAAATTTCTTCTTGCGTAGTCTATCAATTGCATTTCTTGCACGGCAACAAATTTAAAGTTTCGCATTGAATGCTTTTTTAATATTTTTTGAATATTAGTGACTAAATCCGCTGCGCAGATCGGATTTAATGTCTAGGGTATGCATGAAAATATCCCAAAATATTTACTTCTGTATCTTCATTGGATGTTATAGACTGGGTAATATTCTCTCCGCTTTTCCGGTTACAAATTTATAAAAACTCTTAAAATTCTTCTAAATTTATTATTGTTAATATGCAGCAATTGAGGATGCTTTTCATTAATGTTCTACAAGTTCTGCTAATTATTTTGCCGTACTGTCCATAAATGGCAAATAAATTTATTATGTCAGAATTTGAATAATTATTTGCCATATTCCCAAAACTAACTTAATAAACAACAATTTACTATCGTGGATTATAACATATTATAGGTGACATGTCGTGAATTGACAGATGTGGCTTAATATTTTAGTCATTTGTTCAAACAAGTACATCAGGTTTGGTGACCATAGCCATCTACTTTACTTGTTTTAACATTTCAATATAAAAAATTCAACAAAATTTCTAATTATTTAGAAAACGCTTAATTTTAGATATAGGAAACCTAAATATCAATTGAAAGAAAATTCAAATCTACATCGACTGCATTGATAACATACAGGGTTTCCTATTTAAAAATATTGACTTATTTACGTTTACAGTTTTAGATGGAGACATGTTTACAAAAACCTTGTGCATAAACATTAATCATTTATCATACTATATTGTATAGCAAAGTTTACATATTATCTAGACAAACTTGCAAAGTATAATTTTATTAAATACCAAAGATATTTGGATTTTAATATCAAGCGGTTACTGCCAACTTTCTCATTAAATAATTTACATTTTTAAAAATATAAATTTTAGGTATATGATACTTTGAACAAATTAAACGTAAATTTTATATACAATAAAAAAAAATTAAAAAATGTATTATTCAATTTAAAATAAGAAAGATGGCGTCAGTCCGGTATAACCAAAAGTGCCACTTCCTTGCAAATATTGTTATTTAGTAGGTCTTTTGACACCATATCGATCCCCAAGTTTTCAGAATCGTATATTTTTTCTTTCTCCGTAAACTTCTAATACACGGTCAAAAAAATCACCCTATATATATATATATATATATATATATATATATATATATATATATATATATACATACGTTCCCAATAGTGCGTATTCGTCGATAGCTCCTTAGCCATTAAACTTAGAAGATAAGTTTAAATACGAAAGTTGTCTATTTTTATAAGCTGCATAATCTAAAAATAGTTTGGTTTCTACAGGGTGTAATATAAAAGCGGTACAATATAGAACTTTTGATTTTTAAATAGAACACCCTATATATTATTTTATTTTCGATTCTCCTTATAATTTTACATCTTTTTTATAAGAATTACTTACAAGCTAAATCTTACAGTTTTTGAGATATTTGCAAAGTTAACTAAAAACTGACATTTTTATGTAGTAATTCAAGTAGGCGTATCTCAGTTATCTTTAAAGATAAAAAAATAATCTTTGGTATAGTATTTATTCATACATGAGCTTACTTTAATCTATTGTCAAAATTGGATTTCATTATACACGGTGATCACAAAAATTAATTCAATAACATAAATTTGAAAATTCTATATCTTCATTTTTTAAATGGCACACCCTATATTTTTTTAATGCCTTGTCTTCGTCTATTAATCGGTTTTCATTTCTATTAAATATGTTCTATACCTATCTCTAATAGTTTCGGAGATATTTAAGTTTGTTCAATTTTTTTCGTTGATAATACTGAAGAAGAGTAAAATTAGTCGGTCAAAGCAAGCTATGAATACATAAGAAACTAAAAAACATATTAACTGAAATACAAACACTTAAAATTATAATAAATGATCAATGTGACCACCATATATATATATATATATATATATATATATATATATATATATATATATATATATATATATATATATATATATATATAGAATTGCAAACAAGAATAAAAAAGTTATGCAAACAAGACTAAATATGGACACAGCCGGTTTATGCTGTAATACCGTTGATAATTTTTTTGCCATTTTATTAGTAAATTTTCCACTCTGCATGCTTTATTAACTTTATCCACGTGATATAAAACCTGTAGCACCGGTAGAAAACGTGAAAATCAAGTTCAATAATAAAAGAATAAATAAAGATGTATGAATAATGATTTGTAGTTTTATAATGAGCGTACCTATAGTCTTGCAAAACTAAAAATTAAGTTATGGGTCTTTCACGTTTACTTTTAGTTAATTGTAGATCTTGAAGAAATACAAGATGCTGAAGAAGTTTAAAAAGGATTATTACAACAGAACACAGTATTTACTCACATGTAATAATTTTTAAATCTGCTTTATGAGAGTGAATATTGCATCTTAATTCAGATATTTTCAAAAATTACGTTTATATTCGATAAATTCGTCACATTTTTCAATTCGCTTATTGAAGTACATAGATATAAGAAATTTTACAACATAAGAGTATATATTGTTACTAAGGCACTATTATTAAAAATAATTTGTGAAGCAAAATAATATATTCCAATATAAGCGCGAATTTAAGGAAGCACCTAGACGTTTTTGCCAATAGGTATTTAAACATACCTTGGTAGCCAGAATTTCTACGAAGCACTACGTATAGTAAATAAAAGATCCTTTTTTTATTTTGCGTTAATAATAAGACCGTCTAAAAGCATAAATGGGTTACCTAATGATTTACTTTGTGCAACTGAATATTTTTTTATTAATTTACTTATGACAGCTATAATTATGAGATACTCGCTTTTACTAATAAAAACGTCAACGTTTACAATACACATTTTAAACGTGATTATTGACTAAACGAAATTTTCCCAGTTATACAGGGCGAGGGAAAAATCACCTATTATCAACTAAAATTTACTTGACTTATTTAAATAGAACATTCTGTATATTTTTACACCATTCGAAAGCTGAGTTCTTTAGCTTTTGAAATGTTCTTTCTTTATTTTTACAAATAAAGAATATAGGCCGTTTTCTCATTAGTTTAAATATCGCCAGTAGCGTTACCATTTTTCAATTTTCTACATTTTTAATTTTTTTATCATTTATACACTGAAATAAGTGGAAGTTACCAAAATTTTTAAAATAATATGTATTCACTGCTAATTTAAACACCATGACATTAATTAGAAAAAAAATATGGCAACTAAATTTTATAGAAATTGTTGAATGTGGCCTCTCTTGGTGTATGCACTTTTGAAATATAGCTTGTAAGTTCAAAAAAAAGTTTTATAGCATTTATTATGGAATTCCATCGGTAACACTTATGCTGCAATTTTTTAACTTATTAATGTGTTGAGGAATAGGGTTATAACACTTATCCTTAACATAACCCCATAACCCCATAAACAAAGATCAGGTACAGACAATTCAGGAGAGTTCGGCGCCCATTCGATCGGTCCACCCCTTCCTATCCATTTGGCCCCAAATACCCTACTTACAGATTATCTTGCTACTAAAGAAAAATGGCAAGGGGCACCGCCCTGATACCTTCTTGTTGCAATGGGGTTAAATATAGTTTTCTAGCATATACAGGGTGATTCGCGAGGAAGTGGCAATATTTTAAAAATATGTCGAGGAAGCCAAAATAAGTAAAATAAACTCATATGTTCAAGTCCGATTTTCATTTGTTTCAGAGATATTTAAAAAAGCAAACAAAAATTTATTACAAAATCAATTACAAAAATAATCAAAATAGCATTAATTTACGAAAAATGTTCGAAGCATTAATTTACGAAAAATTTTCGAAAACACCACCGCCCACTTGGATACACTTATTTGCGCGTTTATAAACTGCACTAGTAGCGAGTTTCAATGAACGATTGTTCGCTCTAATGATAGCTGCTGCATTAAGAATGCGATCTAGTAACGCTTCCCTCGTTTCCACTTTGGTAGCATAAACTAACAACTTCATCCATCCCCAAAGGCAAAAATCGAGGGGAGTGAGATCCGGTGATCTCGCCGAAAGTGGTATTCAGAAAATTTCGTACATTATTTGAATAGTGAGGAGGCGCTCCATCATGTTGGAAGATAATTCGTTGTCGAATATTTAAAGGTGCTTCGTCCAATATTTCTTCTAAATGGTCTTCTAAAAAACGTAAATATCCTTGTCCAGTAAGGCGCGCATTTAATACGAAAGGACCGATTAATTGATCATTTAGAATACCGCACCAAACGTTAATGCTAAGTCGATGTTGGAAATTGTGTTCTATCGTAGCATGGGGATTTTCGTCCGACCATCGATGATTATTGTGGCAATTGTTAATTCCATCTCGCGTAAATTGAGCTTCATCCGACCACAAAATGTCTTTACACAATCTTCTGTTTTCCCGAATCAATGACAAAATTGTAGCCTTAAAGGATAATCGCCTTCGTGGAGATTTTGTACTTTTGCAAATGATAAGCGTTCAAACCTTGTTGCTTAAGTGTTTTCAAGCCATTGTTTGTGGTATTTCAAATTGGATTGCGATGCGCTTGTACTTATCTCTGGATTTTCGTCTACCACATCCAGAATATCTTCTTCAAGTCCAACAGCGATTCCGTGTTCTCTTTCAGAAACAATACTTGAACTTGGAAATGTCCCAGTTTCGCCTGCATGTGTAAAACAGTTTGAAATACTCGCTTGTTAGAACTCTTCGATTCGGAAAACGACGTCGATACTCCTCCACTGCACGAACATTACTACCATTACAGAACCCATAAACAAATATCATATCGGCATATTCTTTATGACTAAATTTGTGGGGCATTTTTACAACTTCATAAAACTAATGTTGAACAACTGTCACTTTAACAACTAACTGTCAGTTTTCATTTCAGTTGCCTACTTTCACCTAATTACACATAAGTTCTGGTTGCGTAATCCAGAAAGTCAACTTTTAAAAATAAATACCCTATTAGGAATTTTGCAAATATTGGCGATAGTGAGAACGTTCTTGGTGAGAATTTATTAGCCAAATTTAAAGTTACTAAAAGGGCAATAATTATTTTAAAAGTTTCCTTTCTGGATTTCGCTCTCAGAATACGTGCATAAGGTCAATACATCAACGTACTTCGTAATAGGCAAAAATTGATGAGATTTGACATTTTAAGAAAAGTCAATTATCCCTGAAACAAATGAAAATCGGACTTAAACATATGAGTTTATTTTACTTATTTTGGCTTCCTCGGCATATCTTTAAAATATTGCCACTTCCTCGCGAATCACCCTGTATATACTGTATATACTGGACAATTTACTAGAATAAATTTTGTTTTCGTTAAAAGTTCTAGGCTTTGCACTACCCCAGATACGGCAGTTATGTTTGATTACTTTTCCATTTAATTGAAAAGTGGCCTCATCATGCATAATCATATTAACATCAAGTTCTGTTCTAAAAAGTTTCACACATAATTAGCCTTTACCCAAAGTCTCCCACTTTAATTTTTTGAAACGTTTGAATCTTGTAATGAGTTAATTTTAAAACCTCCAAACATCTTTTACTTCACTTTTAGATACATTTATTAGATTTGCTGTTTTAACATAACATAACATAACCTTCACGTCATTCCCTTGCGGAGAGGCAAAACAATCCCCGCCTCTTATTTATTTCTCATTCACAATCTTTCTCCAAGCTTCCTATCTTGCGTTGTTCATTCTCTCAATGTGACCGAACCGACGTACTACTTTATACCTATCCATCATCGTCTTTTCTGTGCCACACTCCTTCATTATACACTCATTCTTTATCTTATTTCTTCTCCTTTTACCACAGCGCTTTTCAGGAATCTCATACCCACGGCATTTATTCTTCTTTCGTGCTTTTCTTGACATATCTCACTTCCATACAGTACTGACGGGCCAAACCCGCTCCTATAGATTGCTTGTTTCGCAGCTAGGCTCATGCTTTCGTTTCTCATTATCGTCCACATACTTCTAATTACTTTCCTTCCAGTATTAACACTTCGTCCAATCTCGCCACCCATTGCACCATCTGCAGTAAACATTCTACCCAGATCTAAACTTGTCCTACAATTTCATTTTGCGGACTCTCCTTTTCACCTTTCCGATTGAATACCATAATTTTAGTTTTGTTCACGTTTAGCTTTAGGCCCATGCTCTCACAGACTGTATCAAACTTCCTGGCAACAGTTTGTAGCTCATCCACACTGTCACTTAATAAGACTGTGTCATCTGCATACACAGAACTCGTGTATTTACGTCACCAACCATTACGCCATTTGTATCGGTACATGCTTGCACATTTATCCATGTAAACATTGAACAACCACGGTGACATCACACAGCCTTGTCGAACTCTTTGCTCAATATTAAAGTATTCGCCCACACCTCCTCGCACCGTAATACATGCTCGGCTACCGTTGTATACTGCTTCTATTCCGTTTATTACACCTTTATTTACGCCATATTCATTTAATATCTCGCACAGCTTCTCCCTATTCAATCTGTCGTATGCTTTCTCAAGATCTACACACGCAAAGTATAGCTTCCTTTCACACTTACACACTTTTCTCCTCTTGGAGGGCAACCATCTGATCAACACATCCTCTCCCTGACATGAAGCCACCCTGCAAATCAAATCTTAGCTTGTGTAGTTTCTCGTACTCTGTCAATCAGTATTCTTCCAAATACTTTACCAGATACACTCAGCAAACTTATTCTTCTATAGTTCTTGCAACCACGCCTGTTCCCCTTACCCCAGTGATACAATGATCGCGCTCTTCCAATCACTCGGCACTTTTCCACACATTAGAAAATTCACGCAATCTTCGTATAAGCTTTGCACCTCCATACTTTAGCATTTCATTTACGCCTGCTTCTTTACAGTTTTTCAACTTTCCTACCGTTTTCTCTACCACATTTATCCCAATATCCTTCTCAGTTTCATTCACCATTCCTTCAATATTATCCTTATTTAACCCTTCAGTCTTAATTTACTCACTACTGTACAGCTCTCCGAAATATTCTTTCCAGCATTTCCTCACTTCACAATCGTCCCATACTATTTCGTTGCTCGTATTCATCACTCCTACAGCTTTCTCTTTTGGGCCACATTTGTATTTTTGACCCATTTCCAGAAGAGTTTTTTGTTTCCCTCAAAATCATTTGCATTTTCTCTCTTCCACAGCTACCACTTTCTCTTGACTTGTTCTCACTGCCCCCTTCGCATATTTGTACTGCCTTTTTTACCGATTCATTCCACCAAGCATATTTTTTCTATCTACCTACAGTCCCTCTTCCACATATCTGATCGGAACAATTGACAACACAGTTTTCTAAGCTTTATCATGCACTTTCAACGGCAGTGTCTTTTATTTGTTCCTTCCACACCGTTTCATTCACATTCAACTCTTTACTCACAGCATCTGCTTATTTCATTCTCGCACAATTATCTATTAGTTTGTCTACGCTAATTCTGGACGTTTGCAATACGCTTGTTTTCTTTCTTCAGACCAACTTTTGCCCTAAACACACTGTCAATACAACCAACACGTGGTCCAATCCACACTCCGATCCGCGCATTACTATTGTGTCTCTCACCAGGTCTTTCATCATACACTATTAAGACAATCATACTTTTAGATTCGCCTCATTGACATGTATACATATGAATATTTTTATGTTTAAACCATGTATTAGATACAAACAGGCTTCTCTCCACACAGATGTTCACCAGGCGTTTTTCATTCTCATTGACTCTTTGGTCTCCGAACTTTCCTACGCGTTCCGTCTGTACACCCACCCATCCCAATATCACCACCTTTTCATTTGGCTTACATACGTCCAACACGTTTTCTACATCATTCCAGAAGTTCGCACACTCTTGATCTCTTTCTCCAATCATCGGTACATAACATGCAATAAAAAAATTTCAAAACCCTACTTTCATTCTACCCCACATTACCAGGGGGGATACCAATTCGTACTGTTTAACACATCTTTTGGCTCTTTCACTTAAGGTCACTACAACTCCTTTTGTGCCATGCACTTCAGTCTCAACTCCTGACCACAGTGGCTCTGATCCTCCATCTCCACAGTATCCTTTCCTTTGCGTTTTGTCTCTGATGCACACAGAATATTTTTCTAATAAAAATTTGATCATTACTTTCAATTAAGATTTCATTTATAATTAAGAGACGATCGAGATAATTTGGATTATTTTGGTTTTTTAATACATTCTTCTTCTTCTCAAGTAAACCACTTTCTTCGAATGTCTGATACCATTTTAACATTGAGATTCTAGACGGAAAACGTTTTTCAAATTGTAATCGGAATCTTCTTCTTGTGGTTGTTATCGAAGAAGTTTTTGTAAATAATAATACGCAGCTGCTTTTTCTTGATTTGTGTAAATCATTATTGCAAAATAACTGTTTACATTACAAGATCAAACAAACTTACTTGACAGATGACTTAATAAACACATGATTTTCACAGCACCCTTGATTAATTTCCTGTCATTATCTAAGGATATGTAATAAAAAGATGCTTAAAAAGTTTTAAAATTAACACCATACAAAATAGAAACTTCCATTAAGAATTAATGCGTATTTTGACAGAAAACCAGTTTAAACTCCAAAATTTGTTAAATCTCTTTTGATCACAATACGACGCTAATGTGATTATCTTGATTAAATTTCATATGTATGTAGGTTTGTAGAAAATTTAACAACCATAAATATTCTCCACCACAATGTATAAGTAGAGAAAATTAAAAAAAATGCAGAAATAACTTTAGGAGATGAAATAGCTACTAGTGAAAACTCCGCTTTTCTAACTTGCTTTAGCCAGTGTTCCAGTTTAAAAGTTGTTGTGGTTGGGGCATTGAAATTGAAATTCCCGTATCTTCTTTATTTGTAAAAATTAAATGACACATGGGGACAGTTTTAAAAATCTAAAGGACTCAGCTTTCGAATGGTGTAAAAATACAGGGTGTTCTATTTAAATAAGTCACGTAATTTTTTCTTGAAAATAGGCAATGTTTGTCCCTCGCCCTGTATAACTGGGAAAATATTTTAATGTGATTGGGAAAAAACTTTTCGAAATTTGAAGAACTCATTGGTTGAAACAAACCGCACATTTATATCTTATTTCGTTTAGTCAATAATCACGTTTAAAATGTGTCAGTTTCAATTGGGGCACCTTGTACATTACCTAACACAAAACATGTCTAAATGATTAGAACTTTAACCGTAATTCTTTAACTTTAAATATGCGAAACGGAAAAAGCATATGTGCACGTTTCCAAAGAATGTTTAGGTATCCCGCCTGGCATTGTCTGCTTGTAGACTTTAATACTACAGTACGTAGTCTTGCGGTTTATACTGGCACTATAATTTGCATAACAGATAAGGGTTATTACCCATAGTGGAAAAGAGTGAGAGGTTGACGTGTCTCTGTGTGCGAGATGAATAAGAATGTGATTAGTCAATATCCAGACAGTCACTAATCAAAGAACGTTTAGAATCAAAATATAGGTAAAAGTAGCACAGAAATAAACGCTAGTAGTCCACAGAAGATTTTAAAAACAGACAAAAACTTACCTTTCTTAGCATTCTACCGGATGGATCAACAAAAGTGTTCCTAAACTGGTGCTATATAAAAAAAACGTTAAAAGAATGGCACGCGATGTTAAAATGTCGTAATCGTCTCCGGTACATAGACATCATAAAACTTGTTTTTTTAATGTTAAATACCTCTACATTTATAACTCTTGATTTTAACTTTTAATTGCCTATAATTGTAAGAAATGCACGATCTCAATTTCAACGTACAAACAAAAAAATCAAAAGTGTTTCTAGTTATTTAAATTTCTAGAAGCGTTAAATAATGTTTCCACTGTAAGTTGGGCGGAAGTCACATAAATAAATAAAGGTACATTCACTATTGAAATTATACACCTATAAATTCCAATAATACCAATATATTACAAGTAAAATAATCCTCAACAATCGGTGTAAACAAATATAAAATTATTTTAAAAACTGATGAAACCAAACTTAATCATCATGTTCTTATTACAAATCTTTATAACAGTATACATTTAAAACCTAAACTCTCCAAATCTAGGACGTAAACACGAATACACAAAAACAAAAGGCAGGATGAAAAAACGCTTCTGCAAATAAATCCGTGTTATCGGTGGATTACGTTAATACGTTTCAAGGACATTCGTTCAAATTACTAAATACAAGCTCTTTCCACCTGTTTTTAGGTAATTAAATAAAATAAACACTGCTTGGGTTCCTCAAGTCCGTAGTTCTAAACAGATTTTTTGACGATATTTTCACAGCCACAGGGCAACAAGTCACTAGAATACTTCCCACGTCCTTAGTATCGATCAGGAGCAATAATTAGCTCGAATAGTCAAACTCTTCTTTACATATGATCCCCACAGTGAACGTTAAATTCGGTAAATAACCGGAAGTTCTTTTCATTTCAGGTCTCCCGTATACACGTCGCAAACTAACATGGTATATTTAATACAAGTCCAGGTGTCCCTTATTTACCGAATAACCTGGTTTCATAAACACAAATACTACTTCACATAAATCTTCTTTATAGTACTTTAAACAAATTTTATACTCAAGCAACGGTTATTTACTCTTAAAATAGTTGGAAGTACACAGTTTACTAAACTTGGTCTCACATAATAATAGCAAAGGGGCGGCGCCAGATGTTCAATAAGCAAAATCCTCTAAACACAAACAAAGCGGCCCAAAGCGTAAATTATTCCACGAGGTATGGAGGCACCAACGCAATAAACATTTTCCGTTTTCGATGGAGATAAAGTTGTTATGCAAGCTAACCAAATATAAATACTAAATTTTGGCGCCCACCGCGATGATACATCCCAACACAAACTATTCTACTCACACAAAAAACCTTCTTAACCCTACTCTATAACATATTTAACCACTAATCAATAAAATTCCAATACAGTAATGTAAACTCAACAAGCTACATTGAAAATTACTGGCGAACAACCACACCTGCAATCTGAAACTGCTGGTTATTTGGGACCCCGATTGTAACTTGATTCTTTTTATTTTGTATAATCATCTAAACAGTTATCACCAACATCCAATAACCCAATTAAACCCTCAACAATTTTTACATTATCAAGTTGTTGGAATATTAAATACGTTGTATCAACAGAAACGCGCTACACAATTCACAATATCATATTCAATAAGCTCATATCTAATTCGGTGACACCGCAAGCAATGGTAATGGTAACAGGCTATCATCCGCACTGTTGCAGTTGATGCTCTTACGAATCGTCAACACAGCCAACATACTTCGAAAATGTGGGTGCCCCAATAGTAGATCATATCACCACGATCACATCAGATCACATACCACTACCGCTCAAAACTTCATTTTTTCCAGCTCCCCCCACACCTCCTCAATACACAGTCATTAAAGATTTTTCAAACGCTTACTAGAATGTGTTTTGCGAACACATCTCCCACAACCTTCCTACACCCAACCTTCAGACGACCCAAGATCTCGAGAGAGCCATTAGAGGCTTAACTTCCGTAATTACGGAAACGGTCGATATCTCTATACCATTAAAGAACATCGACATTTCGCGCAAACCGCTCCCACGGTACATTGTGAACTGGACCAAAGAGAATAGACGAACCTATCCTCAATTCTTACGACCCAGGGCTCCGGCTCTCAAGACCGAATACAATCGCCTTAATTAGGCGAGAAGCCAACAAACACGCCGAAGATTCCTGGACCAAAGCCATCTCCCAGTTAGATTATAGAAATGGTAAACTCTCTAGCAACAGTTCGATAGACTGACCAGAAGAAAAGTTAGCCCTAAATCTCTCCGACCAAGGAAAGGCCGGTCACCACCTCCAATCCATTTTCCGATCTACAGATGATTCCCAATTCGATAACAGGTTCAAGGAACTCCTTGAGGGTCGCCTTGAAGAATTCCGCAACCTTAACCTTCTTAAAATCAAACTCGATAACGAGAATCCTTTTTATGCCCTCCATCACGCCCGACCAGGTTCACACTTATTTGAAAAAAGGAAAAAATTCTGCCCCAGGTCATGACGGCCTAAATCGAAAAATCATCCATCACTTACCCAACCCAGCCCTCCTGTTACTCTCCAACATATACAACCAATGGCTAATCCTATCCTATTTTCCGACAGACTGGAAATCAGCCTCCACCGTCGTGATACCGAAACCCCACGCTGACCTAATTTCACCCTCCTCCTATAGACCAATCTCCCTCCTGAGTTGCCTCGAAAAGTGCTTTGAGAAAATTCTAGCCAGGCGACTTAGAGACCACCTAGAATTCAACGACCTCCTTCCTAATAGCCAATTCGGCTTCCGTCCCAACCGAAAGTGTCACGATCCCTTGTTGAAGCTGCTTACAGAGACCACCAAAGCATTCAATCACAATCAATGCAATCTGGCTGTGTTTCTGGAAACTAAGCAAGCACGCGGTCTCCTGCACAATATCTGAAACCTCAACATTCCCGACCCCTTCTCCCAAACTCCTACTCTCGTACATGATCAATCGGTCAGTTCGGGTAAAAGTAGGGAAACTTCTCCGATCCTTTTCAACCTACAGGTTCGGCCTTAGCCCCTATCCTTTACATCATCTTCGCATCAGACATTCCCGAAGTTACACAACCCGGAGTAATCGTTGTACACTTTACGGATGACCGCCTTCTGGACGGTTAATCGGAACAGCGAAACGGCCTCCCACCTCATATCCAAAACCCTACAGAACTTTTCCAACTGGGCGAACTGGTGGAGAGCCTCCGTCAATCCCTCCAAAACCCAAACAATCTTCTTCCGACATCCTAACCACACCGAAGACAGGTTCCAGAAATGTTTCCCTCGCCCTAAACCAAGAAAGACTCACACTCCAAGATGAAGTCATCTACTTAGGAATCCTCTTCACTAGAACCCTCAATAGGCTCCCCTATGTAAAAAAATACTTAATAGGATTAGAAACCGCGCAAACCTACTGGGTGACTCCAGAATCAGTGACCTAACTTCAACACCTCTACAAACATACATCCGCTCTATTATGGTCGACACCCAATACACAATACAAACCAAATCACTTCCTATCGCCCTGAACGAATTTTTAGACGCATACGTTATCCCAGGTACCTAGTGAATCACTACACAACATGCAACAACTACCTAATCCACACGGAATCCAAACACTTTAGAAAACCATAAAAGACTTTTCGGCGATACTATCCCAACCAAAGAAATCCTTACTACAACTACCGTTTTCCCAATTCCCGAACAAATTAAAATTCAAGCATCCTCACGATCCTTAACACTACTTGACGACCTCCCGAGGTAGAAGAATCCCTAGATAACATGCCATATGCTCGAATGTCTTCCATGACGACCTAGCATGATATCGGACAACGAATCGGATTAAGCACCCTAAGCACGCTACAACCCACTAAGCAACACTCACACTTAAACCAATTAACACATTATTCAATAATCAAATAAACCTAAATCTTTTTCTTTTTTACATCAAAAATAACCACACCTCATGATTGTACGCTATACAATAACATCATCAAGAATGGATTGACCAGGGCTGAAGAGGAGAAGGACTGCTGAAGAGTCTACGCCAAGGATATATGTGAGCTAATAATGAATAAAATACTAACCATAAACATGAGCATACTAACAAAAAAGAGACGTGAACAATCTTCAAAATAATTTTACGATGACAACTCTATAATTACATTCCTGAAAACCCTTTTTCGGCAATGAAAAGAAATCTTAACCTCCTAAACAATTCCACTTCCTTTTATCGATAACCGAAATAACAAAAATAATATTCAGGGAAAGATGATGTTTCATTGTTATACGCTGTATACGATACACAAAATTAACATCCTATACAATTTTATGCCAAACTTATCCATACATGGCAAAAGCGTTACAAAAAATATTTATATATATATATATATATATATATATATATATATATATATATATATATATATATATATATATATATATACAGGGTGGCGCATTACTGTGACAAAGTCCCATATCTCCTTTATTTAAAGAGATACAAAAAAATTAAATACAAAAGTTGTAAGATATGTTCTGGTGCATATTCCAAAAATATTTTTAATTATACAGGGTAGATCATAAAAGCTTAGAAGTAATTTAAAACTTTTTTTAATAGAAAACCCTATATATTATAACATATTTAGATTCTACATACAATTTTAGACACATTTTATGTATAATGTCCTATACATAAGTCTAACTGTTTTTGACAAATTTCAAATTTTTGTCAAAATGACGTTTGCAGGCCAAAACAGGTGGAAATCTTTTCTAAACGAAGCCTTTATCAATTAGTTATGGTTGGTTTCCTTGGAAACGGGGACCTACTCTAATGGGCTGTATTGATATTTTTGTAATACATTCATACAGGGTGATCAAAATGGACAATAAAAGTAGATTCAAAAAACCTATAAAGTCATTTTTTTTAAATGGAAACTCCCTATTTTTTTAATTCTATCTTATTTAGCATTGTAGTTTTTAAAATAATAACAATTTAACATTTTTTTATTATAAAAAGGCTATACGGCTTTCAAGTTTTATTGTTAGTTGGCCGTGACGGCGGGGCGCAGCGAAACAAAAAAAATCGAGCACTTCAGATCGAAATATTACAATTTATTGAACGCCATATAAATAATTATTTTATTAAACGAACTTAAAGTAAAGACAATACTTTGTTGATTCAACAAATTATGTCCTAATCCTAATCATAAACTTAACACCTCTAATGTAACTAAACCTGTAACTAATTATACAGATAAAAGTACTAGAAACACGTCAAATACGTACTACCTAACAAGTTGTTCGAAATGTCCGCCTCTTTCTTGAATACACAATGCAATACGTCTCTCAAATTCGCTGCTTAAATTTCTACACATTTCAACACTAATGTTTGGAAAACAGTTTCTAATCCTAATCTTCTTGTCTTCCTTTGTTGTAGGCAGTATTTTATAAACCTGCTCTTTGACGTACCCCCATATGCTAAAGTCCATTTTAGTAAGATCTGGGGATCTAGTAGGCCATGCAACAGGCCCTCCCCTCCCAATCCAACATTCTGGATATCTAGCATTTAAAAAAGTTATTATCGGACCTGTATGATGTACTGGGGCCCCATCATGAAGAAATCACATTTCTTGTTGCGTATCCTGTGGCACTTGACGCAACAAATTAGGTAGACGCTTTTGCAGAAAGTCTAAGTATACTTCCCCTGTTACTCGTTGGTCAAAAAAATATGGTCCAATTACATGATTACCGACAACACGTCCCCAAACATTTAAAGACCATCTAGTTTGAGAAGTATATCTTACAAAATGTGGATTTTCGGTAGAATAGTAATGAAAATTGTGTCTGTTTACACTTTCTGTGAAATGTGGCCTCATTTGTAAATAAAATCAAATGAACAAAATTTCTTTCTCGGTTTATTTTGTTTTGAACCCATTGACAAAATTCCAGTTGTCTTTGATAATCTTCAGGAACCAACTCTTGAAGTACTTGAATGTGATAGGGGTGCATTTTTTGAGACTTCAATATCCGCTGTACCGTACGTCGTTCAACACCAACCTGCTGAGAAATGGGTCGTTGTCCATGATATGGATTTTCGGTAATTGTTAATAGTACATTTAATTGATTTTTCTCAGTCTGTGCACGTTTTTCCCTAGTATTTTGCCAGTACTTTCAAAACGCTCCAAAAGCTTTTCAAATGCCCTTCTTTCAGGTTGCCGTCTGTCTGGAAACCGTTGTTGATACAGTCTTCTTGCTAAGAGCGTATTATTATCACTAGCTCCCAAAACAAAAATCATATCAACCATCTCGGCTTGCGAAAAATTCATTATTCACAATTTTAATTCAAGTTTTAAATCAATTTGCTATAAAATACACTAATGCATCACACAAATTATCAACTGACAATAAATAATGACGTTTCTGATGATCTCTATTATTTTTATATGCCACGCCTCGCCGTCACGGCCAACTAACAACAAAACTTGAAAACCGTATAGCCTTTTACAATAAAAAATGTTAAATTGTCATTATTTCAAAACTACAATTTTTGGAATATACACTCTTATACAAAGTCACCCTTATTTTTAATGCTAAATAAGATAGAATTAAAAAATAGGGGTTTCCATTAAAAAAATGACTTTATAGGTTTTTTGAATCTACTTTTATTGTCCATTTTGATCACCCTGTATGAATGTATTACAAAAATATCAATATAGCCCATTAGAGTAGGTCCCCATTTCCAAGGAAACCAACCATAACTAATTGATAAGGCTTCGTTTAGAAAAGATTTCCACCTATGTTTTGGCCTGCAAACGTCATTTTTGACAAAAATTTGAAATTTGTCAAAAACGGTTAGACTTAGGTATAGGACATTATACATAAAATGTGTCTAAAATTGTATGTAGAATCTAAATATGTAATAATATATAGGGTTTTCTATTTAAAAAATTTAAAATTACTTCTAAGCTTTTATGATCTACCCTGTATAATTAAAAATATTTTTGGAATATGCACCAGAACATATCTTTTTAGTATAATTAATAATTGTCTAAAATTGTATTAGAATCTAAAATAATAGATATATAGGGTTTTCTATTTAAAAAAATTAAATACCTAAGCTTTTATGATCTACCCTGTATATTAAAAATATTTTTAATATACAGAACATATCTATAATATTATTTATATTAATTTTATTGTATCTCTTTAAATAAAGGAGAATGGACTGTTAATTAACGACCTGTATATATATATATATATATATATATAATATATATATATATATATATATATATATATATATATTATAATATTATTAGTACTTGTGAAATCAGGCTGTGATTCTAATTACTATTCGAAATATCATGAAAATTATAGCTTAATTAAACGTACCGTGTATAAAATTTGTACGATGTTAAAAATACCTTAATTAAAAATTGAAATTTCAGTCATAATGTTCTTGGAGTTTTGAAGAGCGAGCTGTCGAAGACAAGACACGTACTCAGGACACCTTTTACTTGCTTTATCTACTTTTGGGTGAATTGACCAAAGCAGTTAAAGCATTATCCGTAAACAGTAATTAGGGTCCACTATGTGTTAGCAGACTGAATATAGAGCAAATCTGTAGTCGTCATTTGGAACCCTAGTTGTCCAAAATCTTTATTTACACACCAACTTCTTTGAAAAGAAGGAAACACATTTATTACCTATGTATTGAATCCATATAAGAAAAGTTATAAACTTATCCAAATACAACATTTTCTTGTTTTACCAAGACCTAAGATATTCATCATCTAAGAAATACTTAATTCGACTTAGAGCTGCTTTCACCACGTAATCGTCAACTTATACATGAAGGGTGTCTTGAAGGTATGTAATATCCTATACAGGGTGTTCCTTAATGATATGCGAATTTTGAAGTGGGTGAGTCTACACGAAAAAATAATTATAGTTTGCTTAATAAAGTACGGTCCTAAACTGTACCGTTACGGAAATACGGTGTGTCAAAGTTACACGAAAAATACGAAAAGTAATTGATATCTTCTAAACCGCTAAACATTTTCCAGTGAAATTTAGTACGAAGCTAGAGTACATGAAAGTGGACATTTTTCGATACGAAGTTAATTTCCAGCTTCTGCGTGGCGTGCGTACGGGGACTCACTTGGATATTTTTGAAGAAATAAAATTATACGCCACTGATTTCTTGAAAAACAAAATTACATTTTAATTCCTCGTTCAATTTGAAAAATAAAAGCTCTCTTGAATCCTGTTCCTAGAATGTTCCGTTTGGGAGTAATAAAATAAAAACCGTTGTATTGTACGAGAAAATTAATTCAATGAATGAAATAATAATTTCGCAATAAGTCTAGTTGCCTTTCTACAAACTTGAATATTTGCCATCAAATTGTTTGATATTTTGAGAGTACAGGCGTTACTCCCGAGAGATTTTCCTAAGGAGTAACTTTTTGTCGGTGGTGTCTTCATAATATTGCACATAATCTACAATTCGATTCACATATCCTGTTCACGGACGAATGTAACTTCTCAAGAAATGTGATTCAGAATTTTCACAATAACCATTTGTGGATGGATGAGAATCCCAAAGCCACAACTGAAACCCTTATCCAACATCAATTTTGGTGAACGTCTGGTCAGAAACTATAGCCGATTACTTTATTGGCCCATTCTTTCTTCCGAGACGACTTGATGGACAATCTTACCTTACTTTCATTCGTGAACAATTGAAGACATTTTTACAAAAACAGCCAATGTCCAAAAAGTGAATTTTTGAGGTTTATATGGTTTCATATATTGCTGAAGGTTGGCAACAAGTCTGAGTTTGCAGTTTTTGTAAAAACAGCTCTTGTCCGGAGATATTAAGGCATAAAGTTTAGACGATTTTACAAAACAACCCTTGTCCATCGATATTTTATAAAAGAGCCAATGTCCAGGACATAGTTGTTCTTGTAAAATTTGAAGTTTGCTACAAATTTATTATTTAGTTCAGTTTAGTTGTCAGTAAAAATGTCAGCGAGGGAATCTGCCGAGTTTACAGACGAAGATCATAAAACGGACTGGCACAAAAGGCAGCAAAAGAAACCAAAAAAGGAGGACGTAGTGAAATCGAAAAAAGTTGCTGGTGCTGAGCACATAAACCATGTAGGCAGAATCATAGCAGCACGAATTACAGGACCTGATTGCAAGTAAGTGAGGTTAGGATTTTAAATAATAACACTAGGTTTGTTATTTTTAATTTTTTCTAGGTGTACAAGGTTTAAATGTTTCCAGAACGTTAGCGAAGAGCAGCGCTTATCTATCTTAAATGCTTTAATGCGTCTCCTAATAAAAATGAGCAAGATTCATACTTAGCTGGGTTGGTTTCGTTTCATGCTCCTTTTCGAAGACGATCTCGTCTTAATAACAATGAAAAAGAAGAAGGAGATGAAGAAGAAGATGACGATGGGGGTGGAAACATTCATCCATTTGCACATGCAGCTAGCTACAGGTACAAAGTTCGTGTCAGCGGACAAGAAATAGAAATATGTTTAAAAGCCTTCCTTAGCTATCATGGAATAACAAGAAGCCGTATTCGCAGGATCCAAAGGCATTTGATTACGAAGTGCCACCAACAGACAGGCGTGGAAGCACACAAACAGATCCAGAAAACTCCAGAACCCGTCGTAAATATAATCATGGATCACATTGAAAGTTTTAAAGCGAGACAATCCCACTATTCTCGCAGAAAGAACCCGAATAAGTTGTATTTACCAGAGACCCTTACAGTAAGAAGAATGTTTAAAATGTTTCTTGAAAAGTATCGCATCAGCGTTTCATATTTAGTATATTGGTCCATTTTCAAAAATAAATTTAAAATAAGTTTTGGACTACCACGTAGTGACACTTGTTGTGTATGTGACAGCCTACAACTTAAGATAAATAATTCAGCTGAAAATGACACGCTCCGAAAGAAGTTCGAAACTGAAAAAACCTTACATCAAGCAAAGCCAGAAAAATTTTATGAAATCAAACGTTTATGTAAACAGAAGGCACGTGCAGGAGAAATCTCCTGTTTTTCGTTTGATTCTATGCAAAACCTGCCATTGCCACATATTCGCACCAGCGACGTCTTTTATAGTAGCCAAATGTGGTATTATGTCTTTGGAATCCACGATTTATCTAATAGTGACGCAAGCATGTATGTGTATGATGAGTTAACGGGCAGAAAACTCCAGAATAATGTAACGTCAATGTTACTGCATTTCTTGAATTCGAGGGAAGGCTTTAAAGACAACCTCGTATTATTTAGCGACGGTTGTTCCGGCCAAAATAAAAACTTTGTGATGGTGTGGTTTCTATACTCTGTGGTACATGGATTTCGAATATTTAAGAAAATAACATATTATTTTCCTATTAGGGGACATTCGAGACTATCGAATGACCAAGACTTTAGCCTAATCGAAGCTAAAAAACGAAAACACACTGCAGAAATTCAGTCAGATTGGGACGACTTAATTCTAAGTGCGAGGGAGAAACCTTCACCTTTCAATTTAGTCAAGATCGAACAGTCTGATGTTTTTAACCTTGCAGAAGCATTGACCCCATTCTTTCGAAAAAAATCTAATCTGATTATGAGGCTTAAGATGGTAAGAGCCCTCCAAATTTCTCAGAATTTCGATTATGTAAAAGTACGGCACTCTTATTCTGGTCCATGAGAAACGATTTACTTACGTTCCAAAAAAGTTTTACCGTCCGAGATACATCTAAAATATTTATACTCTGGCCCTATTGCAATGAAAAAAGCAAAACTGAATTCGGTTGTTAAACTGGCTGAGTATCTCCAGAAACCAGAAAATCAACAGTACTATTTCAGTTTACGAACATCTGACACTACTAGCTCTTCCGTGAAGTATGTTGACGTGGATGACGACGACAACAGTAGTGGAGAAGATTGATTATTTTATCAACATGTGAACTTCATTCATTTATATTGTGTGGTTTTCAATGTAAAAGTTAATGTTTACGTTACATTTTGAATATTGTTTTTTTTTGTTTTGCCGTTTCTCTAATAGTAGTATTATTATTGGTATTAGTACTTTATGTATTTTGTTTGATCTCTAAATATTTTATTAATAAAAAGTATACCTGCAGTAATGTTATAAATATATCTAATATAATATGCACACTTTTTACAAAAACGAACCCTGTCCAGCATTTTTTCCAAACGTTAATAGCTACCCAGCTTTGCATTCATATTAACCTTACACTCTACTGAAAATCAAACCCAGAAAATATAAATATAAATTTAATTACCAAAAACGAGAAAAATGGGCTAGTGTTGTTTTTGTAAAAATGTCTTCAATTGCCTGAGCTGCTTGAGGATGTTCCGCTTTTAATAAGACACCATATGTGGTACATGCATGATGGTGCACCAGCACATTTCAGTGGAATGGTTCGCATCTAGGTACTGTTTATTCTAATCGTTGGATTGGCCGTGGGGGACCTCAAGAATGGCCACCACGGTCCCGACCTTAACAGCTTAGATTTTTCTTGTGGGCTATCTAAAACGCTAATGTACACAAGTCCCATTAACAGTGTAGAAGAATTGAAAGAGAGAATAGTTGCAGCATGTAATAATATAAAACATACTCCGGGAATATTTCAACGAGTGCGGAATTCCATGAGAAGGAGGGCAGAAGCTTGCGTTTTGAGTGAAGGAGGCCATTTCCAACAATTTTTGTGATTACCGTTCCATATTACTTGTTCCCAATATTATGTTTACGCTCTATGTTTCCATTTGTTGTTTTTGTTGTTGTTCAGTGAAGGCAGATGCCAATTTGTAACGTATTCTTTCAATCATTAAATTACATAATTTTCTCGTACAATACAACCTTTTTTATTTTATTACTCCCAAACGAAACATTCCAGGAACATAATTCAAGAGAGCTTTTATTTTTCAAATTGAACGAGGAATTAAAATGTAATTTTGTTTTTCAAGAAATCAGTGGCGTATCATTTTTTTTCTTCAAAAATATCCAAGTGAGTGCCCGTACGCACGCCACTGCAGAAGCTGGAACATTTTAGGACCGTACTTTATTAATCAAACTATAATTATTTTTTCGTGTAGATTCATCCACTTCAATATTCGCATATCATTAAGGAACACCCTGTATATCTAAAAAAGGTTTCCAATAAAACTTGTTTGGTCTTTAATTTGCCATCAGATGGTAATACGCAATTGTTTTTGTTTTCAAACAAAAGCGCAACAAAAATCATTGAAATTTTTTTAAATGACAAGTTATCCCCATAACCCTTGGATTTGATTCATATTCTTTTTTCACCAACGTAAAATTTTAATATCCTTACATAAGGACAAAGTTATGAGAAACCTGCGAAAGTACTTCAGTAATGTTCATCAAACTAGCCACTGGTGAGTACTTTTGTGCCTCCAGTTGTTGAAACAATTCAAGGTACATTAGAGACTGTTCAAATAAATTAGTTGAGTGCGTAGTTTACCATTTAATTTCTCCTGAGCGAAATCAGTTTATTTCTTGTTTTCTTCTCTCTTTTGCACAAATTAAGTAGTTAAAGTAAAACAATCGTTCGGAAAAGTATACACCACCATTCTTCATTTTCTCTAGAAAACGTCACGCACCACCATTAAAAAAGATGGACCAATTGCTGCTAGTTATCAGGTGCCTCCAAACGGTTGGGACACTGACGAAATGTTGCTTCTATGGTTAAAACATTTTGTGAGACTTGCCAAGCCATTAGAGGAGCCGATTTAATTGTACTCGACAACCATTGTAGTCATGTTACACTTGCAGAGAAAATAATAATACGCTTTTGTTCCTTCCGCGCACTCATTGCATCGCATGTAACCCCTGGATGTGCCCATTAAGAAGGTATACAACAGCGAATGTGACATGTATATGAAATCTCATTATTTAAGCCGAACAACGCCAACGGTGTATGAGGTAGAAAGTCTGTTCAATAAGGCAGGGCAGCATCTATTGAAAAGACAGTGTCTGGTTTTAGAACAACCGTAATTTTTACAGTTCAGCCTAACACATTTTCGGATGAAGATTTTATAAATGGTAGTCATTCTGCTACTGTAACTGAAGTCGGAGAAGCATTGACAAATGTGAACCATTTTGCTGACCCTCGGCGTCCACGGTCGCCTCAGGCTGGATGTTCATTTTGGGCCAATGACAGTCGCGCGACATCAAACACCACCACCTAATGCTTTGGAAGTTTCACCTTGCTCAAGCCCCATTAATAAAAACTCGAAAGAAAAATGTAGGTCTGTTGTTGATATCCTTAATATCTCTTCTTCATTACTACAGCTATCAACAGAGCCAGTCAAGAAAATGGCAAGATCCGAACAACATTTTGAGATAATAACAATTATGCCCATGAAGTTAGTTCTTGAATAGAAAGAAAAAATAGACGAGAAAAAAGAGAAAAACAGTCTATAACTGGAAAAAGGCAAAACACGTGACAGCAAAAACAACCTACAGACGGAGTAACAAAAGAGAAAAGCGCAAGAAAACAAAAAAAAAGTAGAGAGGCAAGTTTTTGAGGAATCATCGGACGACGACTGTTTAAAGGTTGAAGACCTTTTTGATCATTGTGGTCGATGGGTTCATGCGGAATGTTCTGGGGCCAATAAAGCGAAAAGCTACATATGGGGCTTTTGTTTTCAATAAAAGCAGTTTTCAAATATTTTTCAAATGTCCTATTCAACTTTAAAATTCCGTTTTATTTTCATTTGTCTCAACGTTTTCCCAAATAAAATGTTTGAAATATGTTTATTATGGTTTCTTGTTAATAACTATTTTTTATTATTTAAAGATCATGGTGGCTTCCATTACCCGATACTACAGGGCAATGGGAGCCAAACATAGATTTAATTTTTTCTACATAATACTCCGTCTAGGGTCGATCACTATTATTTAAAATTAATTCTAAACATCTTAGACTACCTACAAAAAAAAATTGTTGCCTTCGGTGTTATGGGTCATTTTATATTACAGATTCTTCTTAGGTCGCTCCAATTCCCCCACGCTTCCCGATTTTATAAAGAAAAGTGATACTAATTTCATATCGTCTATGTTCTAAGGAATAAAAGCAAAATTGTTGAAGGAGTAAGTCGTGCTGATAGCCCCTGGGAGGATATACATTATCCACTTTAAAAACTAAAAATATAAAAGATGTTCTTTGCATACTTTGAAGGAGATCCTTTTGATTCAACATGCAGCTCATGTTGAATGAGGTTGCAGTGATGAATGGACGAATAAATTTTAAGATCATTCGCAAAAAGCAGTTTATTGCGCCCAATTTGAGATGGTAAGTCGTTAAAGAAAAGTAAAAGCAACAGTAGTCCTAAATTTGACTCTTAAGGTCCTCCTGAAGTTGCCTTAATAGAAAAGCAAGTGTAACTAATGAAAATGAATTGTTGATTACGATTTGCCAAGTAGGATACAAACAATGACTGTCAAGATGGACTGAAACCAAAGCTGATTTAGCTAAGATGATGTCATGTGGGATGCAATCAAACGCTTTGGCAAAGTCAAATAAAAAATCAACTTGGCCATGATTGTCAAGTGTAGTGGCTATAAATTGAATGAGGCATGCGGTTGTTGACGTTCTCTCCATGAATCCGTGTTGAAAAGGAAAAATTTAACGATTAATTAAAGCATAAATATTGGAGTACAGCACAATTAAAAACACTTTACTAAAGTTATTTAAAATGCTAATTGTTCGATAATTTATAACATGGTTAGTATCACCACTCTTAAGGTTGGAGAAATGTTAGACATTTTCCAAATATTTGGAAATATGTTGGCATTAATAGACGTGTTAAATATATGCAATAATGGTTCGGCAAAAATATACATACAGTCTTTCACTAAAAAGCTAGGGAATTGGTCGCAACTAGCCGTATTTGAGTTTTTCAACTAACGTATAGCGCTTCAAACATCGTCGATAGTTATATTGTCGATGCTTATGGTAGGTATGTTACTATCTGTATAAAAATAAAAAGATTCTTTTGGAGTGTAAGAATAATAAGTAGAACCAAAATAATCTTTGAAAGCATTAACGATTGCTTGGGGTCAGTAAAAACCTTATCCAAGTACTTCACAATACCCGGAATACAAGAGACGCCACGGTTAAAGTTAAAAAAGAACCAAAAGCACTTAGGATTACATCTGACAGAAAGTTCAACTTGAGCAACATAATTCCTATAAGCAGTTTTAATTTGAGACTTGATAACTTCCCTAGTCGTTTGTATTCAAGTAAATGGCAGTTCAATAGCGACTTGTACTTTTTTTAAAAATTAGTTTTGAGCCATATGTTATGTTTCACTTCCTTTGTAAACCATTTAGAGTAGTTGGTTGACCTTTTCTTGTAAACTAGGACAAACAAATAAATAACATTGTAAAATTCTATGAGAGCTGCATTGGGATCTAAAATAGTTTTCAAAACGGTTTATTTATTCAGTTAAAGTCAATATTTAAAGCTGGAAGAAATGAATCTTTAATAACGATAGGAGCATCGCCACGATGCACAAAACAATCTAAATTGCTGATTTTGTTTAAAATTAATAAATATTAGTACAATGAGGACAGCGGAGGGTCAAATGGAGTGGGGGAAGCCCCTATTTTGTCGGCTTTTTTTCGGAGGCGTTTTCACCACCAGTGTTTAGGAGTGCGGGGCGTTCACATGACTGGGATGGGGGTTGGGCAGTTCAACCCCTGGAGGGTAGGCAACCGCAGTCACATGCGCGCGCCTGCAGTGTTCTGATCGGCCATTTTGTCGTTTATGGAGGGAAATTTGAAGTTGTATTCTAATAAGAGCGCTTCTATAAGAATTCAATCATACGGTTTAACCATTTTCATTCATATTTAATTAATTTTTAGACTTGCCTTGAGTTACATTAAGAAACTTTATAAAGAAAAGTTATGTAAAATTAAATTTTCTTTAAAAATATGTCTACACTTTTTCTTATCAAATTCATCGTTAATTAGATATTGAAAAAACACTTAACACTTAAACTCTAGGAATTCTTTTGTTGCTAAATTACGCGTCGCATAAAAATTACATAGAACAGAATTAATCTATATGTTTAAGGTCTATATCTAGGTATTTTTATATCTTTTAAATATGTAGCTGTTTTAGAAATACTGGATAAAACCCAAAAACTGACCCCCCCCCCCTCTCCGCCACTGGATTTCTCCCAAAACCTAATCACACACACGCACATATGCACACACGCAAACACGTAAACACGCAAACACGCACGTACGAACACACGTACACACCTACACAGCACACACGCACACACGCACACACGCACACACGCGCACACGCACACACGCACACACACACGCACACACGCACACGCACACACGCACACACGCACACACGCACACACGCACACACGCACACACGCACACACGCACACACGCACACACACACACACTCACACACTCGCGTATACGCACACACGCATACAGGTACACACTGATACACGCACACCCGCACAGGCGTACACGCGCCCTTGCGCACACGCAAAGGGTGCAATAATAATAACTAATTATAATATATTTTTAATTTCATATGAAACTAACAAAAAAGCCAACATAACAAACATCTAACGTCACAAATTACGTCACACCAAGAAGTTTAAAGAAGAATATTATCAGTTGAGTTGATCGGCCTATTTTCATAGTTTTTGTTTTTATAGCGCGACATTTCGGAAGCGGACTCTTGATTCTGTCATCAGGCTTAGTCCTGAGAAGGACTGTGTTCGCACTTGGGTCGAATTCATAGGATACGATTTTTTCCCAAGCACTTCACTACTCTCAGATTCTAACTTGGTACTTTCACTTACAAGTCTCACACCTTTAGTAATCGAATATATATTTTTAGAACTTATGTATGTGTTAAACTTTTTCGTGGTTGCGCAGTCGTTTATTGCGCATGTTGTGCCGTAATCTATTGCGCAGGTGTATTTCGTTTAAGCTCTTTGCGCATTATCGAAATCCATATGGGTTTCATTTCCCCACTAACTTGGCTCATTGGATTTTCTGCTAGTGCGATGTAGAATATTATACAATACTGTGCATAATGCGTGTTATTTCTGTTTAAATACGTTTAAAACAATGTAAGTTATTATTATTTAACAGTTAGACGTTACGCGTGGTATCAAGAAGTGTACTGCAACCAAAGTAAATTTTAAATGTTAGTGCTAATTCAATCGGAAACACTATGAAATGTACAAAAACAGTAAGTTAATACTATTTTATGGCAATATATCTTTACAGATGAATACAGGAATAACGTTACCATCAATTCATGAAAGATTTCGTCAAAAGGCAATATTTTATCTTAAAGAAGCCATAATTATTGAGAATAAAGAAATTAGGCAGGTTATCGAAAACAAAAAATGTAGCCTTAGTAAGAGCACCTCTTTAGTTGATATTTTCCGCTTCAATTGCTAATTTATCTTAAATACCATTTGAAACAGACAGCTTTAAGTTTCGCAAATGTAGTGAAATAATGGAATTAAGCCCAGAACATTTTCGCATAATGATTTATTATGACTTAAAGAAAGGCTTAAGAGCGTATGATTACGAAAAAGGTTTCAAATCAATATTTGACGATTAGGCCTCTTACTTAGCCACAATTTACAGATGGTACAAAGAATCCGAACGTGGAAGGACTACAGTTGACCACCAAAAAGGCACAGGCCCTCCATTACCGCCGTGACAGAGGAAAACTTGCTGTTGGGAAGAATATTATGGAAGCAGATAATAGAACTAGTTACACCTTAATAGAGGTTGAACTGAGGATTGGATCCTCATCTGTAAAAACAATAATACACGACAACCTTCATCTTAAAAAAGTCGTATGTCGTTTTGTACACTATCATCTTTTATAAAAGCAGAACGAGTACGATTTTGCCACGAAACTCTAACATTGCTTAAGAGTGGTGGACACTAAATTTTATCGAAAATTGTAGTAGGCGATGAAACTTACATACTACATTTTTCGACATGCCAACTCGACAAGAGAGCTGCGTATAGATCCATGAAGACGAGGCACACCAACAATAATCAGAAAGCAGCGAGCATTGAAGAAAGTAATGTACGCTGCATTTTTTATAAGTGTCGGTCTAGTAAGCGTTATTAAGCTAGAGGAGAAAAAGACTGCCACAGCTAAGTGGTTAGTCCAAAACTGTTTTCCGGAAGTGTTTAATAAGGTGCCAAAGAAGAGAATTATGCTACATCACGATAATGCTTCCTCCCGCACAGCAGAGCTAACTCGGCAGTGTTTGGCTACAAACAAGGTTAATGTAATCTAACATCATCCCTACTCATCTAATCTGTCAATGTGAGACTTTCTGCTGTTTTCTGGGTTAAAAAAGAATTTACGAGCAAGAATGTTTTTTCAGAGGAACAAATCGATACTGCTATTCGGTGTTAATTTAATCCTAAAGCTGCTTCACTTGGAGCATTAAAGCAGTGGAAGAATTTAAAACGGTATTTTAAAACGGACTACAGACAACAGAAGAAGGGTAAAAACTATTAATAGTGATGGAAATCTGTTTTTTTATTGCGATTTGCAACAATTATAAGTGATAGTAAAATATTACAGAAGCATTGTTCTTCGTGCGGGCAACGAGAACAAAAAAATTCGTTAATGAGTTAATCAAGATAACATGATTACAAGTGAACTCATCTTAACAGTATCACACTGAGTTGACACACGAAGTATGGCAATCAGGTGTTGCGCCTTCTCCTATATTATTGCATCTTTAATCCGATAAAGTTAATATTGATTAATATTGAACGAGTTGGCAGAACCGTCGATTATGTCGGAATATGTGATGTAATACAATTAATGCAGACGTCAGATATTAAATTAAACACATCGAAACCGAAACTTTGAAATGGTACGAGTGAGAAAGGAGAGAGAGAGGAGAGGAGAGGAGAGGGAGAGAGGGAGAGGAGAGGGAGAGGGAGAGGGAGAGGGAGAGGAGAGGAGGGAGAGGGAGAGGGAGAGGGAGAGGGAGAGGAGAGGGAGAGGGAGAGGGAGAGGGAGAGGAGAGGGAGAGGGAGAGGAGAGAGGAGAGGAGAGGAGAGAGGGAGAGGAGAGGGAGAGGGAGAGGAGAGGGAGAGGGAGAGGGAGAGGGAGAGGGAGAGGGAGAGGAGAGGGAGAGGAGAGAGGGAGAGGGAGAGGGAGAGGGAGAGGGAGAGGAGAGGAGAGGGAGAGGGAGAGGGAGAGGGAGAGGGAGAGGGAGAGGAGAGGAGAGGGAGAGGAGGGAGAGGGAGAGGGAGGGAGGGAGAGGAGAGGGAGAGAGGAGAGGGAGAGGGAGGGAGAGGGGAGAGGGAGAGGAGATGGAGAGGAGAGGAAGGGAGAGGAGAGGGAGAGGAGAGGGAAGAGAGAGAGATGGAGAGGAGAGGGAGAGGGAGGGAGAGGGGAGAGGAGAGGAGAGGAGAGGAGAGGAGACGAGATTGGAGAGAGGTCAGAGATCTTTTCTGCTGTAAGATGGGATAGTGCAGTGAAGGGAGAGGAGTTAGAGGAGGGTAACTGGAGAGGGAGAGCAGAGAAGGGATGACTTCCTAACAACATAATTCTTTTCTGCTGTAATACCGGATATTCATTACATGGTGATGACCATTATGAAGTTCTAACAAGTAAATACAAAATTGTCATTACAATTGGTAACAACTAAGTTGTTTTGTATATTTTACAGAAGTAGGGTTTTCCTCTGTTTTAGAGTAGGTAAAGTAAAATTCAAGGATAATTGCTCTCGAATTTCACTATTCTTGTGATGATCTGATATGGTTCCAGAGATTTCCTTTTCTTCTTTAAATATTGTGTTTGTCATATGCATAACAGTAATAGTTAAAGGATTATCACCTCTTGGAGGGAGACTAGAAAGGGTTTCATAACAATCAACAATTTACTTTTCAACTAACTGCGGTTATGCCTGAACTTTGTTTTTTGATAAACCCTTTAAAAACACAATATGTATAACCATTGCTTGTTAATTAAACAATACTTGCGGTGTACAACCGTAAAACAAGGAGAAGTAAGTGAAAATACGACTGCAATAGTGCGGTAAAGTGACACTTTACCGCGCTAGTGCGGTAAAGTGAGACATTACGATATGTCTTTAAAACTTGACATTACATGTTGATAGTAGATAAAATTAGTAACATGCACTAAAAAACTCATGGAAGAACCTGTATTTCTTTTACAGTAACTGGACAAATTACAGTGGTGGGTGATATTTCAGTAAACATCTGAAATAATATTGATTTCCTCTAATTAACTATCAACGTAAAAAATGTAGAATAGTAGGTATTTCAAATCCGTTTATAAAAGTGTACTATTCTGATAGTTTTCATCTAAAATTGGTTTACTAGTTTTCCTTGTTCGCACATTTGGGTTTCTTGTACCTATTCTGTAATATACTTTTACCTATATTACCTCTTTTTCAACTTTTCATTATACTTATACCTATACCTATACATTTTGTTTTAGAGTTCCTGCTTGCAGTGGTCAGGGCATGACCAATGCGGTTAATACTCGTACTTTGTGACAGATTTAGTTGTGCTCAAGTTGTTTCAATGTAAAAGTAGTATCATTTCATTTTTGTTTCGCATCATTCTTAGACACGTAATACATTCAATAATTTATAACGTACAGTTACTGAAATGAGTAACATGTTTCATAATAATTCATTACTGAGAATACATTAATTTACGGACTACAAAATTTGTTATAATTTCTATTTATTATAAAACGCTATTTACTTTAGCTATACAGGTATGTATTAAAAAATTATTGCCAATAGAAGGTAATGTATTTACAATATCAGTTTATCAACAAGAAATGTAAATTTATTCATATATGCAGTATGAAAATAGAAATTAATTTACATTTATTAAATTTTAAAATGTGCATATTGTGACATAATTTGAAAGTTTACATTCTCACTTTTTAAATACAGTAAAGTTCCAAGCTTATACAAACCAATAGTATATTACGAGTACTATGGGGGCGTTGTGACTGTGATTTTTTAGACACAACAGCTACAACAGAGGTACAAGGTCGGTTAAATTGGGACAACGTTCTTAATGTTAGTGCTCTTAAAGCATACAAAAACAAACTTTAATTTGCAACTATGGTATTCAAGAAAATTTAAAAAAATCAAATTTTAGAAAACCAGCCAATTTTTTCAGTTCTAAATATTTTTCAATTCTATAAAATCTTTTTTATATCAACTTTTATTATACAGGGTGGCCAGATTTAGCGAGCAATTTGTAGGTAAAGTGTAATAAGGATCGATATAAATGCCAAAGATACGAACTGCCTTCAAATCGACCAGAACACTCAGGGGAACATCAATCAAAACCAAACCACACAATGAAAACCAGAATTCCAAGAATTATATATACAACCTACTATGCAAATGCCGCAGAGCATACATAGGAGAGAGCAGTAGACCACTCAAAGTGAGAACTCAGGAACATAAGAAAAACTTCCGCAAGGGCGAAAAGAGAGATCAAGAAACGCCGAACATGTCTCGAACGAAGACCACTGCATCCAATGGGATAACATACATATAGTGGCAAAGGACGAGAATGCAATTCGCTGGAAACTCAAAGAAGCCACATACATCGCACTAGCAAAAAAGTTCTGAAAAAATATGCATTGGATTACTCAGTGACTCAACGGTAAAGGTTTTAGACTTGTAAGTGAAGGTACCAAAGTTTGAGTCTGAGAGTAGTCACGTGCTTGGGAAAAATCATATCACATGAAATCGACTCAAGTGCGAAAACAGTCCTTCTCACGACTAAGCCTGATGACGGAAGCTGAGTCCGCTTCAGAAACGTCGCGCTATAAAAGCAAAAACAAACTTATATTGATAACACAATTCCGGTTTTAATCCGCGAAGCGAGCGTGTAAACAATTTATATCGACAAAGAATCGCCACCGTGTTGGAGTTAAATTATGGATCTTAAACCGTTAAGTGTTCCTGCCACTTAGATTATATTATATCTTAAGTAGATACTTAGATATAGATTAATAGTCACAATAAGCAATTCAACAAGAAAAATTGCTCATTACCTTGCAGGAAGTTAATATATAATTATTACAAGATATTGAAATCGTGCAGAATTGTCTCTTGATAACATATATTGTAGTAATGTTGTAGCATTGTGAGTTATTTTACTAACATTTTCGACCACGCAGAGGACGTAATGCGTGGACAAACGTGGATTGAAATCTCAGTGCAATTGTTTGTATTGGAGATACTGGGGTTTAAAGCAAACGTGCCAGATGCCATTGAGAAATCCTCATCTTTAGACCTGATGGCATAAGTAGAAAAAGGTCATCCACGGCTTTAGTTGTTAAAATAATCCGTTCTTATTGATTTCAAATCTATAGTGATGTATACATGAACGTGTAAGCTATGCAAATGGGATGCTGTAGGCCTTTACAGCGTCACTCATACTTTCGTGTCATTTCCGCCGGGTGGGTTATCAGCCACTTTATTACCTTAAATGTTTTATTTTCACTTATTCTTGCATTTTTATGTGTATTTGGTTCAGCGGGCTTATTTAGAACGAACCGATTTCTTTTGTATACTCAATTTATTTGTAATTGTACGAATATATTTTAAGTATATTTTTATTCACCATACAATTGTGTATTTGTAAATTATCTGCCAAAATTGACATTGACATTGACATCTTAATTCTGATTTATCTACAACACAATCATAGGTGTGATTTCACTGTTTGCTTTTCTTTACTGTATTTATGTGTAAGTAAACTGCTTTTGATATTCTCGTTACTCGATCTGATAATTTTGTACGTGTAGAAACGTGTCTAGATGCTATTGAGAAAGCTTCATCTTTAGGTCTGATTTCGCAATTAGAAATGATTATCACGGTTTTAGCTAATCCGTTCCTATGATTTTAAATGTAGAGCGATGAATACATGAATGTCTTAGCGCAGCCATTCATACTTTGGCATTATTCCTTGCGGGTAGGTTATCGGTCACTTGTTACCTTAAATCTTTTATTTTCTCCTTATTTTAATGATTTTCAAGTGTATTTGATGCAGTGTGCTTTCTTAGAACTGTTTATCTACGAACTGATTTCTTTTGCATATGTAATTTATTGTAATTGTATGATTGTATTTTCAGTATAGGTAGCGGACCAAGAAAATTTTATTATTGTAATAAACATTCAAATCGCAATTGTTACCGCGAAAGAAAGATAATTAATGGGTTTTTAATATCTTGATAATAATTCCTGGTTTTATAATGTTTTCCGTGATATTTTATTTTATGTATTTTATATAAGAAATATGGGAATGTATGGAACTGATATTTAAGTAAGGGTTGTAAAGAAAAACACATGTTGGGTAGATACAGGTGTCCGCCTTCACTGAAGGAGTGTAACGAATCGTTGGATAGTTTCACACGCACATTCTTGATCTAAAACGTCACTAGTTTAATAATTAATTACATCGGAACATACCACAAATCAAAAGACGTCTTTGTTTGGTGCTAGGAAATTCGAGACCGATAAGGTTTGTTGCGGACGAATGCATATTTTTAAAATTAATACTTGTGGTAATTAATATGAAACTACTCCCACGTAATATTTCTTGTTTTTTCTATAACTTTAAAAAACGGGGGTTGATTTGGAGAGTAAAGATAGTTAGTTGAAGTCGGAGGTTCGATTAAGTTGGATGATTTTAATGCCAGTTTTAAAAAAATTAATCTATAAATAATCACCGTGCGTCGAGTTTAAACCGCGTATCTTAACTCGTCGTATTTGTGATAAAGTGTGTAACTAAAGATAATATATTCAAGTGTTAGTAGGCATTTGAATGTAATTAAAGCTCGCAGCAACCAATTCAACAAGCCTACGTAACCTATTAAAAATCTAGTATCTAATTACGCACGCAGGATCATTAAGTTGAGATCTGTTAAAATAAAGAGTCCGCTTTAGACAGTACCGTGTCCATCCTTATTGTTGGTATGACTTGGCATTGAATATTTGTGTAGAGGAAATAATGCGTGGACAAAACGTAGAAGGATAGAGCCCGATTAAATTGTTATAAACAAGGCCGGGGTTTACAGACAAGGGGCCCAGATGACATTAAAAACTGCTCAAATTTTATCTTTATTGTTAAACTTACTGTTTTGTATATATAAATGTGTAAGCTGAAAAATTGACAATGTATTTTTAACGCAGTCACTCAAGCTGGTGTACCGGTCACTTTGATATGATTTATTGCACCTTACCCATGCAAGGCTTTGTTTTAATGAGTTTTTTAAGTGTATTTGATTCAGTCGGCTTATATAGGTCTGATATGAATTAATTTATCGTTATATGTAATTTATTGTAATTGTACGTATGTATTTTTGTGCTTATTAATCACACAATTGTGTATGTGTAAAGTCCTTGCCTATTTTTTTGTTCTTGTCTAAGTGTAGGTAAACTTCATTGCAGTTACCTTATTCTGCATTATTATTTTCTTATTCACTTAAAGACCGGTATGATTGGTTGTATAGGGCTACATGTTTGGTGTTACAAATTTTATTCTGATTTTTCTATGACAATTGTGGATGTGTGTACTCTATTTGTTTTTTTATTGTGTTCATGTGGTGCTAAACTGATTTAATTTATTTTTTTTACTGTTATAATTTTGTACGCGCTTTAACCTGATCTGATGATGTTTTGTTATGCGTTTAACCCTTTCATTGTTTTTTTGTATTTGATTTATTAATGCACTTGGACAATCACTTATTTATTAATAAGTTGGGTTTTCTTGGTGGTTCTTTCCCAGTTTCGCAAATTAACGGGTTGAACCATCATTCGCAAAGCTAGTTCGTTCTAATTTGGGTAGTTCATTGTTTATCTGACCCACTATGGTGCAACACTTAATATCACCCAATCCTATCTCATTGACATAACGCGGCGTAGCTTACCACTAGGCGGCAAATTCTCTTGATCAGATTTTAGGTTTCCGAGTAATTAAATATCAGACGTAAATGAATTTTAATTATTACTAGGAAAGTCAATTAATTTGAGTAATAGTAGCATTACTGTCAGTGAAGTCTAGATACATCCCTTAGCGACTGTGTTGCTCTTAAATTTTCATTATTGCGAGTAAGTTTAAACTACACTTTTTAAGATAGGGTACATGGGGACGCTACAAGTATAAGATGATACGTTGTTTTTTTTCACGATACAATTGTGCATTTGTAAATCTCTCTGTCTCTGCCTTTGATTATTACGGTTACTTTATTGCTACCTATTTAATTTTACTGTTTATTTTGTGTGTTACTTTACCTGCATCATTATTTTTCTGTTTGCTTTATTGTTAACTGCCAGCATATTGGATAAAGGCCACATTTTCGGTGACAAAATTTTATTTCTGATTTATTTATGATACAATTATATGTGTGATTTCACTGTTTGTTTTTCTTTATTGTATTTATGTACAATTAAACTACTTTTGAATTTCCCATTATTTGATTTAATACTTTTCTACGCACTGTAACTTGATTGAATGGCACTCTGTTGTATTTGCATATTGAACCTTTCCTTTTCTTTGTTTTCTTGGTTTAATTTATGAATGTATACGTAAAATTGCTTATTGATTAATTAACTGGGTTTTCATGATGATACTTTCCCGGTGTATAATTAACGGGTTGAATCATCATTGTGCAAAGCTCGTTACTTATAATTTGAGTAATTTATTGTATACTTGTTCCACAACTGTTCCACTTAACCTCATCCATTTCTGTTTCATTCAATTAACACAGCCTAGCCTACCACTAGACGTCCAATTATTTTATCGAAGTTGAGTTTTGCGAGTAATTAAATATTAGGCTTATAAATAAATTTTAAGGTTTTAAATATAGCGCGGAAAGTCAATGTGATGAAAGCAAATAATTTGAGTAAGATTAGCACGATTAATTGCCATTTACGATTTCTAATTATTGATATTAACTTAATTACGCTTTTAAGAATAGGGGGCGGCGCCTTAGAGCATGTTACACGTCCAAACCGCACTAGGCGTCGTGTATGCTTACTAATGTAAGCGGGTTGCCAAGCCAGCTAACAGGGAGATGGGCGTGGTCGAAATAATAAGTAAAATGAATGATTAATACGCTCAAACACCTTACACCGATATTCAAACAGCTCAGTCCAGGAAAATATGTCTCCAGGCGCCACCACAATCGAAACTTTGCTAGAATTATTGTCTTAAGCTGGGTGTTAATTAACCCTACTTGATTGTGGAAAGTAGGATTGTGCTTACTCAGTAAACTCTCACACGAGGGTTCTAAAACAAACACTCGTCCCAAACAATTCAACTCAAACTCAAATATATTTAGTACTACCCAGGTTATTAGAAACTTTTTGAATACACCTCGTATACCAAAATTTCCAAAACAAAATTTATCACTCAAATTTAACTGCATTCACGTAACCAACAGTTATATTTTCTACGTATCCCTCGTATACATATAAAGTCAAATCTCTACTTATTAATGAATAAACTATTTCTTCATTCAATGATCGATAATTAATTTTTAAAATTCCTAACCAAAAGAAAGCAATGTCATCGGCTTAATAATTGTTACTCCAATATAATAGTGATAAAGTGCTGCAAAACAGTCAAACGAGAATAATCCTTGAAGGTTTAATATTCCTAATATGAACGATATCTTTTAAATTTAATTTAATTTTTATGACACTTCTGAATCGTATTTGACATTCGTAAATATTAAGTTCTCAAAACTCATCTCTCTTAGTTATACTTAATGAAATTTTAATTAACAGCTGATCCGTCATTAGTGTACTGCGTTAATGAAACTGACATGAAAATTTTTGCAATCAACCTGGCAAATATAACCTTTCAGGTTGTTCATTAATCTTAAAATCCAAAATATGCAAAGTTTACATTTACGTTGTCGAAAACTAGGTCACCAATTAAGTAAACGTCACAAATATGTCTCATAACTGGTTAAATAAACAACAAAATAAAAGCTAACGATAAATATCTATTGTTCTGCACAAAATAAACAAATATTTACATAACCACCAAATCACTGTCAGTACAAATTTGCGTTTCTGCAAAAATTCCTACTACTAAAACAACCAATACAACATAACTCGAGACCGATTATATTTTTCCTTCAAAACTAATTAAAAATTACACCACAATACGCAAATTCAACTAATCAAAAAAAAAAAAAAATCGTGCTTATCTGAGTTTTTGAAGTACTTAAATATAATTCTTACTTAAAATTGTCCATTAATCCTACGCTTTTCTTTCTTCTTTCTTCCCGTAAATCAATTATTTGTAGTCCATTTGTATTCCTTAAATTGCCTGAAGGCACATAACAAATACTTCACAATTCCACAACCACTTATTCCTTTCTGCACTCGCGATTAGTCTAACTATGCGAGGTTATTAGTCCAATACGTAATAAACTGTACACATTTGGTTGCCTCTTAAGAAGTTTCTCGCAACCTTTAGGACAATTTAGTCCTTCCTTAGCACAAATAAACTTTTAACGTCACATAAAATTACCTTAACATTGGCTTAATTTACTACCAATACTTCGCTCACTTAAAGGTGGTTCCATAAATAATTTATACTAGAGATCAGTACAAGCTCACGCGCCGCACAACAACACTATAACGTAACAACTGTTAACTAATTATAAATCTGCTTACGCACTTTTTCATTTGAAGAACAAAACTGATTTTATCTTCAATCTCAATTTTATTAATTGTTTTATTTATGAATGTCTTATACGATTCATCCCCTTTCGGGTTACGCAGTTGTTTAAACAATGACTGCCTTCAATATTATTCACAAATATAACTCCAACTTAACCCATTCTGATTTCACACATCACCTCGCGCGCGTCTCTCACCGAGCTCTCACCAAAAGCCAAAAAGCTCACGTCAATCTCTGACTTTCCTATTTATACCTTAAGCCATCCATCTTTAAACATGTCCGACTTCCTCGCTACATTCTCCAATGGTATTCATTCAAACTTTCTTAGTCCCGACCGATGCTACCATCTGTACAACCACGCTTATAACTACAATACATCGCCATATTGGTTCTTACTTGCAAATTTTACAATTACTTCATGGAGAAATCATTTCTCGTCATCACATTCATTCAGTAGCCACTCTGGACCATTACACAACTTTCAACGTTTATCTCCCACATGCGCTCGTCCTCCTTCCGCAACATTTGCAAAAATAAGTACAGTCTAAGGTCTCAAATCCCATATACATACACGTATTCTTAAAACTTATTGCACAACATTACGAAAACTTTCTATAATCAACAAATAAACACACCAAATCTTTCTCTACATATTTTCTAAAACATTCTACACTTATACACTCACATCTTCTGGCCAAGATTACTCCTTTATCCTCCAACATTCCATTCCTTACAGTAGCAAACATTATCGTCCCATCGACAAATTTCTCTTCACATTTACATTCGTCAGAATCTATTTATTCCAACACCAATGTCTCTATAATATTCAAATACACGTATCTGCATACTGAATAATATTTCTCCTAAATTTCCAGTGGCGTATCACCCACCAACATACATTATGCATATACACAAAAATTTTTTTTTCGTTCAAACTCAATACACCCGTACTCAAAACACGTAATACACGTCATTATAACATCTTACATACATGGTGCGTCAATGCAACCTGACAAACACAACAGGCTATTGTTAATTAAAAATGTGCTTAGTAGAAATTTCTGCAGGGGTTTAATATTCTATAGTAAATGTATGTCTAAAGCATGTTATTTGGTAGTGTATGTCTCTGAAAATTACGTAAGTACTATGCCGTTTAGAGCCATTTCTTTTTCCTTGGTTTTACAGCTATCAATCTGTGCATTTCGTATGATTCTACGTATTTCTTTACGGTGATTTCTGCTTTCATTGTAGTTTGGGAAGTGGAGTTATTATCTACATCCGAGCTTTCAGAATAGCTTCCGATGTTAATAATCAGTTCGTCAACTGTGATGTCCAACATTTCTTCCCGTTTATACAATTGCTTTATTGTTTCTTCAGTATCTCATACACAATTGGCCCATACAGTTCCATCATACTGCTGTAAGGCTTTGTTCCACATACCAATTACGTTCTCATCTTTAAAGCCATCTCGTCCAATATGCTTGTCATAATATCCCTTTGCGTGTGCCCATACTAATTCTATCGCATTAAACTCGCAGTGTTATGGCGGTAATCTTAATACTTCGTGTCCATAGCTTCTTATTATTTCACTTAATTTTTGTATTTGAAGTTAATTAATTAGACCATACAGCTCGGTTTTGAAGAGTGTGGGTTCGTGACTGATGTATTTATGTGATAACCAGGAAACCATATTGCTTTTTGTCCAGGATGAAGTTGGTAGCTCTTCAACTAACTTACATTGAATGGTATGGTGCATTATCAACTATAATTAGCGAAGGATCTTATAAATTCGTTAGCAAATGATCAATAAGCTATTTTTTAAACATGTCCAAATTAATTTCACCATGATAATATTACTTTAACGATCTTGATGCAAATAACAGAGCAGCACCTTGTACAAATCCTGTATCCGGCCTGAATAACAATAAATCTCTTGCAATCGTAGCCTTGAGGTTTTCGTACACTCCTAATGTCTTCATCCTGATTTTCCTGGATTTCCTTTGGAGCAGATCCACCTTTTCTTCTATCGTTCAGTACGTTATCTTTTTTAAGTTTTACTCCTTGATATATATATATATATATATATATATATATATATATATATATATATATATATATAGGCGATTAGGTGACAAAGTCCCATATCTCCTTTATTTAAAGAGATACAAAAAATTAAATACAAAAGTTGTAAGATATGTTCTGGTGCATATTCCAAAAATATTTTTAATTATACAGGGTAGATCATAAAAGCTTAGAAGTAATTTTAATTTTTTTTTTTAAATAGAAAACCCTATATGTTATTACATATTTAGATTCTACATACAATTTTAGACACATTCTATGTATAATGTCCTATACCTAAGTCTAACTGTTTTGACAAATTTCAAATTTTTGTCAAAAATGACGTTTGACAAAACATAGGTGGAAATCTTTTCAAACGAAGCCTTTATCAATTAGTTATGGTTGGTTTCCTTGGAAATGGGGACCTACTCTAATGGGCTGTATTGATATTTTTGTAATACATTCATACAGGGTGATCAAAAATGGACAATAAAAAGTAGATTCAAAAAAACCTATAAAGTCATTTTCAAAATAAGGGTGACTTTGTATAAGAGTGTATATTCAAAAATTGTAGTTTTGAAATAATGACAATTTAACATTTTTTAATGGTAAAAGGCTATACGGCTTTCAAGTTTTGTTGTTAGTTGGCCGTATATATATATATATATATATATATATATATATATATATATATATATATATATACATATTCACCGTGTCCAAGATAAGGATGCCCACTATGGGGATCTCGACGGTAAGAGATGGAAGGTCGGTTAAATGGAACAAAAGTTACGTATTTTAGAGGATGTATTTATGGTCTTTGTATAACTCGAATATCTCTTTTAGTGTTTGAAATATTTAAAAAAATTGAATTTTCTGATTCACGTTTTTATTTTTTTCTGACCTTATTTGAAGAGCTATTAAGAAAAGAAGAGCACATTTTTATTGCCACTTTTTTAGCTCTACTTAATGCTGTTATTCAATTTTGGATACAACGTTTCGTTTGTTGGCAACCATCATCAACTTTATTTTTTAATTACACGAAAAAAATATTTTTGCCATATTTAAATTCTCTCCTTGATTCTGAATTCAACGATATATCACACTTTATATTTTTGGCACGTTTCGGATGAGAAAATTCATATTCAATGTAAAACATCGAAAACATACAGTTAAAACTAATACTAGAAACATTAGAAAACTGTAAAATTATTATAAAATAATGTTTTCTCATTTTCTAATACCTGTTGCGAAAAAAATAATGTATGTATGTATTTAGTGAAAATACTATTAATTAAATAGTTAAAATACATCTTCCGTCGTACTGATGCATTTGATAAAAATAAGTTGGCTTTGCATTTTGTTTACCTACCTGTCATAATTGATTGTTGTCCGTATTACGTTTGTTTGGTGGTCTTTGAGTTAATTACATTTTGTGTTTACCTAAAACAATATGGTAGGAGTACATTTTCAAATAATGAAAAATTCGATATACTGACGTGTTACATTTTGTGTCAACGTAATTGTTCTGAAGCCGAAATAATGTATTTAAACAAATATCCAGAAAGGCGTCAACCTCACAAAAGAACTTTTCGCACATTAGCAGTTAATCTAAAAGAATATGGCGCGTTTAAAAGAACTGTAAAATTTCGCAAAAAACCTTGCAATGAAGAAAAAGCCAATACTGTTTTATTAGCTGTAACGGAAAATCCAGAGGTTTCTACTAGGAAAATTGAAGAAGCAACCGGCAGAGCCCATTCCACAGCTCATTATGTTCTAAAGAAGGAGAAAGTACATCCATATAAATTTAGAGTTTGCCAAGGACTTCGACCAGGTGACCCAGAAAGACGTAGAATATTTTGCGAATGGTATACACGTCAATCTCAAGACAATGAATATTTTCCGAATAAAATAATATGGTCCGATGAAAGTATGGTTAATAATAATGGAATTTTTAATCGTAGAAATGCTCATTATTGGGCAAGAGTAAATCCACGTCTGTACAAAACGGCCAAACACCAACACTGTTTCGGATTTAATATGTGGGCTGCTATATTCGGTATTCGAATTATAGGTCCTTTCATTTACCACGAGTCTTTAAATTCTGAACGTTACCAAATGAATTAGAGATAGCTTTGAATGATTTGCCTTTCCAAGAAGTTGAAGGTCGTTGGTTTATGCAGGACGGTGCACCAGCACATAATTCCAGAGTTGTCAGAGAATACCTGTCAGTTAGATTTCCAGAAAGATGTATTGGCATTCATGCAAATGTACTGTGGCCAGCCCGTTCTTCAGATATAACACCTTTGGATTTTTTCTTTGGGGTACATTACAAATTACATTTATGAAAACGATATTGAAAGCGAAGAAATTTTACAAAGATTAGTTCTCGAAGCGTTTGCTAGTATTACTCCTCAAGTGCTGAAGAATGTTTAAGATGCTACAGTTAGAAGATCCTATTTATGTTCAGAGAATAACGGGAATCTCTTTGAACATCTTTTGTGAGTTTATTAACCTTTAAAATAAATTTGTTTTTTATTTGTCTATCATTCCAAATTACAAAACATAATTTTATAATAATTTTACGGCTTTCTAATGTTTCTAGTATTAGTTTTAACTGTACGTTTTCGACGTTTTACATTGAATATGAATGTTCTCATCCGAAACGTATCAAAAATATAAAGTGTGATATATCGTTGAATTCAGAATCAAGGAGAGAATTTAAATATAGCAATAATAATTTTTTCGTGTATTTAAAAAAATAAAGTTGATGATAGTTGCTAACAAATGAAACGTTGTATCAAAAATTGAATCACACCATTACGTAGAGCTAGAAAAGTGGCAATGAAAATTTGCTCTTCTTTTCTTGGTAGCTCTTCAAATAAGGTCAAATAAAAACGAAAATCGGAAAATTCAATTTTTTTCAAATATTTAAAAAACTAAAAGAGATATTCGAGTTCTACAAAGACCATAAATACATCCTCTCAAATGCGTAACTTTGTTCCATTTAACCGACCTTCCATTTTACGTTTCAGATCCCATAGTAGGGCATCCTTATCATGTGGATACTGAATGTAGTAGTATATATATATATATATATATATATATATATATATATATATATATATTATATATATAATATATATATATATATATATATATATATATATAATATATAGGAATATCGTTTCTTTGTACGCTAGTGAGGCTAATTTGAAATTACCGTCTCGTACTATATGAATGGGAAATCAACTTCTCAAACTGTAGTTCGCCTTAAGACGAAGTTAATATATTTATTTTGAGTACATGTAAGTAATACGTATCCTTTTATTGCAATATACATTTAAGGAAATAACAGATCAGTATAGTGTTATTTTGATACGGTTATAAAGAAACAGCTGATTTCTGTTTCTAATATAAAACACATTTGAGTTCATCACCTAACGTACTGTAATATTTGTTGACACAGGTCAGTATACGTTTTGTTATTGAATACAGTGTTGATCATATTACATTTTGAATTTTAAGTAAATGCAGATTATAAGCTTGTATAGTTGTGTTGAATTTAATATTTAAAATCATAAGTTTTACGAGAAATATCGTTTTAGTTATTTTATGCCGGAATTATTCAGACATTTTGCTTTAGTAAATATACATATAAATACAATTGGTTAGTGTTATTTAGATTACATATGCTATTAATGTACGACTTTCTCCATTTTTGTTGTATTTTAATTATTAAACACGCAAGACGTCTACTGCAAAAATTCGGATGAACAAACTACTTGAGAGAACAAGTAGAAACTTGTCATACCAACTAATAACACGTGCACCCAGGCAGGAAACATAACTTTTTTCCTGAATGGAGCGCCATTTCTGTCAGGCCGTCAACTATTCACCTTCCCCTGGTAAATTTAACACAAACTGCTGTGCTTGTGTGCAAGATTTTAGCTGGTGTAGACATTAGGATTGCAGTGACTAAAATAAATAGGAAGAAAGGCGCAAATGAAGAACAATGGGAATAGTTGTGAAAAGAACTGATTTAAAATGTGTAATAAATGATGATTACAGTAAAGTAAATGTAGGAAATTAGGAAACAGTTAAAGGAAAAACAAACAAATGGAGGTTGCTTATTCAATACTGTATGTCGATTTCGTTAAATGCGCTACGAATGTTCACCATCCTTTTTAATTCACTGTTTTATATGAGCACACAGTATCACTGACGTATCGGTAAACACTCCTGGCGAGGATAGTAGAATATTATTTGCGCTGTAAGCAGTGCCGAAAGAGTAAAAAAATGCGCCATGGAGATATAAACAATATCCGAACAACCCTACCATCAGAGCACAAAAATTTGAAATATGTTTAACATTTTTTTAACTTTTAGCAAATAAATAGTAAGTTTTAGTCTATATGCGTATTGGTAATTTCACAATAGTGTATTTGCAAATACATACGTCTTTTAACAAATAATCAAAATTATAAAATTATATAAACAAGTGTTAATAATAAAGAATAGCGTGCGTGCTTCTTGAAAAAAGCATTGTCCGCGAAAGTGTTAATTTTACTAATATGATTAATCGGCCATTAACATTTAAGACTTTCAATGTTTACATTTTATATGTTTATGTTTGCATACATACAATTATTAAAATTTACATATGTAATGTGTAAACTACATAACATAATATAAAGATTTTAAAACTATCTGCTTTAAATGTACCGTTATGTCCGCATGAAACCTGTAACATTTGCAAACGTTATTTTACTCGAGGAATTGATGACATTGATAGCGAAAATAACTATCTATATAACAAGTTTCAAAATAAGCATGTTTTTTTGCACTCGATGGGAGGAGCAGTGTACAAAAAACAAGCAATTTTGCACCGTGTTTTATAAAAGATTCTTGTAATTGTGGAAAATTATCACATTCGATACGTTTTAGATTCATTTCGATTAAAATGAAATATTGACATTTTATTGTTATTACAATACTTTTCAATATTGTACCTTTAATTTTCAAAACAAATACGTGAATTTCTGAATAAAACGGATCAATCGTTACGTTACAATATTTTTCAAAATTACAGGCACCTTTAATTTCCATAACACAAATAGTGTAACTTCTCAATAAAAATAATCAATCGTTAACATCCTTAAAAATTAAAATCTCGTTTTACCACTAGTGGTACGATGAGATTTCATTTTAACATTTGTGTTGACCGAACTACTTTTGACAATTAAACATTTTGCAACTAAATTACAAAAAATACTTTATACTTTTAATTTTTAGTGTAAATGTCTAATGTAATGGGTTTGATATAACGGTATTATAAATCATAAAATACACTTTTGTTTGCTTGAATACTTAGAGATTAATGTCTAGAAATTCTGTGTATTTAAAAGAAAACTAGGTTACTTCCTACCTTTATGAGAATATTGCATTACTTATTTAAATATATATTAAAACACGATCTGGTGTGTAATATGAATATATTTTTTTCAGTCTGTATCTGTATCTTTATCGTGCAACATGGGCGAATTGAATTTAAAATTCCAATCTGAACTTTCATTTACACCTGTTAATACGTCGCATTGGTTCCTTTATTAGAATGAACATGTTACTCAGTAATAATGCTTCAGTAGAATAAGACGTATAATGCTACGTTTCACAATCACGTTTATTACAGTATTAGTCTTATAGTCATTATGGCATATCGAAATATTACAAAACAATTTACAATTTTACAAAGATTATTTCAGGACGTTATATACCTAATAACAAATATGTATTTTCTTGCATATTGCCATACTGTTTACACTTAATTATACTATACCTTTCAATTCAATTTAGATATTTATGATGAGTACTCTAATTAAGTTTGTTTTGTGTGTTTATTGGTGTAGAACTGTACTTTCAATTTCAATAAATATTATTAGGTGCTATTATTATTATTTAGATCTTCATAAATAACTCTGTACTTTTAAATCATTTATTAGGTTTATAATGACGCTTTTATCTTTCCATTTCACTTCCGTACTGGAGCTTGGTATATTATACGCTTCTCTTTGTTCTGTGTATGCTATCCATTTGTAAAATTGTAAGTAACGTGATGTAATGTCAGGGGCCTGTAACACAAGATCTACCTAAGTGCAACACTTTTGGTGTACGCTTTTGGTTAGAGACTTGTAAAGTTTTGTAACACAAGCCAACTTGTACACTAATCTGTGTAGGATTTATAATTACGGAAAATATTTTAAAATTGTAGGTCTGTTCTGTAACTCAAAGTTTACACTTGTAAGTTTAAGTTACGCATTCCATTACAATTGTAGGAAAATTTTAACCATGCCTAAAGGGTGGGTACGAATTTCTACAAGTATTAGTTTAAAAGAAGTCATTGCTTTATTCATACGTCCGCGGAATATGTGGTCAAGTTCAAGTGATGACGAAGACGTACCTCGTGTGCCATATCAATTCAGAGAGAGAACTGACTTTGCATTCCTCTCCGATAGAGAATTTGAGACTAAATAGAGCGCAATTCTGAGATCTCCTACGAGACTATCTCCAGCTTTACGGTACGGCAGTAATCGTTCGTATGGGATGCAGCCTTCACAGAAAATGTTGATTGCACTGTACTGGTTAGGAAATGGTGTGTGTGATATGTATGGTGTATCGAAAATGACAGTTTGTAGATGTGTACATGATTTTATCGACGCTGTTAATGAAATAAAATTTAACGAAGTAATATCTTGGCCTGCTAACACTTTAGTCGTAATACAGGGTTTTTATGACATGGCAGGCATGCCCGAGGTATGTGGCGCCATTGACGGGATACTTATAAATATAGATGCGTCAAGTATTAATGAAGCAGCTTATGTAGACCTACACGGGAAGCACTCTATTAACTGTACGGCAGTTTGTGGACACGACATGAAATTCTATTACGTAAGTGCTAGTTGGCCGGTAAGCGTTCATGATGCAAGGGTTCTTCGCAAGAGTTTTTTTGTATCGAAGAATAGAGAACGGCTGGAGACCTCACCCTAACGCAATTATTTTAAGAGATTCCGTGTATCCTTTAAAGGAGTGGCTAATGACACCAACATATGAAGATGCTCTTGATCCAGCTCAAACTGCGTTCAATAGAGCCCACAAGCGTACTAGTAGAATTACTGAAAACGCATTTGGAATACTAAAAGAGAAATTTCCGTGTTACGTGTTACGAGCTTAATCCGGTCTTTGCTGATAATATTTTTAAATGCTGTGCAACGTTATACAATTTATCTGAAGCGAATAATCACTTTGGTGGAATGGATCAAGCAGTGGAAGATCTTGGAGTTGAATTTGATGACGAACCAGATCTCGAAGAGGAAAATCAACTCCCGGCTGCTGCTGGAGCTCAAGCCAGATTACAACAATTAACAAAGCACTTTAGAGTTGCGTAAATTTATAATACACTATTACAATTATAGGGTTTCCATTCTTTGCAATAAAGAACTAGTATTTTCCTTAAATAGCTTTCTCGTTTTACTTTAAATCATCTAAATGAAACAATACATATTAATCTACATATTTTTACAAATTTAAGAAACTAAGATGGTCATCATTATTATCCATGTATGATAAAATGGGAATAGATTGAGTAAATTCCGATCTGGGCAAACCTAACTCCTTTTCCAATTTAAAAATTTCCAATTTGGTTTTGTAAGTTTTGTCTCAGATATTCATTTTGTAATTTTTGTTTTTCCTTCTTTTCGTTTTCGCATACCTTTTCTACAACTTGTGTTATTCGCTTTCTTTAGCAGTAACCACTTTTGTTAGATATCAATATAACCATTTAAATCACATCCTTACCTGTTTTATCCGGGTTAACATCGAGCTATCATCATGGAGAGTATCATTAATTTTTTCCCTCCTTTCCACAAGCACAAAATTTGCTTGTGTATTACACTGAGAGGGTGTATCGTCCATTGATTCTAGTATGCCAAGTCCACAAACTATAGGCGAATATTTCCAATAATATCTATTACTGTCTTGTCTATGTGTCCTGTGCCAGTCTTTTTCTTGAATTATCGAATTTTAAGCAAAATTGGAGATTTAAAGGAGACTCAATATCTATTTTTTTAGATTAGAATAAATACTCCGCTCCTGGCCGAGAAATGAAAAGGAAACAACTCTAAAACCGGTGACATTTAAACATTCCTTACAGTCACCGGACGAAGTAACGATATTCATTTTGATAGGTGAGCCTTAAACAGAAAGCCAAATAAGGGCCTATGTGACCTTGGATTAATCGGTAGTATTTTTGCAAAACACTCTATTATTACTATGGTAATACAAATTTACATAACAGCTACCCAATAAGACGCTTTCTATTTTTGTAATTTTAAGAATCTGTTTTAATTCAAATCACATCACACTCACCATTGCACTTTTCTTTAGATTTTACCAAAGGCTATCTCTTGCATATGTCCAGTCCTCCTCGACCGGCATTAAGCATATGCTTCGAGCAAGAGCAGCTAACTCTTTCCACCGCTTCACCTTGTCCTCTTTGCGAAGTGTATCAGAGAATGCCCCAAAAAGAACCTCTTTATTTTCTTTAATTTCATAACCCATTGCACTGTCCGATCGAACACCACTTGTTTTGAAGACATTTTAACTATTAACTACAAAATGAATTTCAAACCTAACTTGTCTAAACAAGTTGTATACATACGCAATAATACACATGTCCCAAGAACGTTTACCGTTCTTGCGCCTATCCTACAAGTCTTGTGCACTTTAACTACACTTGTAGAAACATTCTCCGTCATTACAAGTCATTCTAAGAATACTGTGTTACAGAAATTAACAGAATTGTAACTACAGGTGAATGTTTAACAAGTTCTACACTTGTTACAACTGTAGGTTATGTGTTACAGGCTCCTAGTCTTCGCTGCATATGTTAAATGTTGGAGATTCTTCTCCTAATAGGTACAAAGATGTTAGGTTTAGATGTCCAAAACGTACCCTTCTACGCACCACACTCTGTCACCTTGTTATTTCACATATATTTACTTTACTCTTGATCTTGCTTAAACTAGTATTTGAGTTCAACTATTTTCTTCTCCAGCATGATGCAATTTTGTTCTTTATCTTTAACTTTATGTGATCTAGTCTAATCCTCCCTTCATTTGTTGTTTGGTTTGTTGCTACGGTTTTTTCCGCTCTATACGCCATCTCGTTACCGTATATCCCAATATGCCCAGGGAACCAGACAAAGCATACACATTTCTCTGCTATTTTTAGCTTATTAAGTTTGGTTACTATAGTTTGAATGATAGAGCACTTAATGAGTCCGTGCAAACTAAAAAGAATTGAGCGTTGCAAGTGCTACAACATTCAAGTGCTTGGGAAATTGTATACATCTCTGCCGTGTAAATGGAGGTTGCTGAATTAAGTCGCCTGCGAAAAGAATGACGGTTAATTTTTTGGACGATCTATTTCCTCCATATGTATGCGCGCTTTATCTATTAACCAAGGTGGTATTTCACAGTACTCTGAACTATATAATTTCAGTGGAAGTTGTATATTTAGTTCTTTAGCTATTGTTTTAGTTGAAGAGCAACTGGTCGTCTATTGTAGGTCTTTCGCTGTACAAAGTGCATGTGTTATTGATAAACAACGTACAATAATTTGGGTGGTTTGTTTGTGTATTTATTTTCAAAGTATAATTGATCAAATTCTTTTGAATCCTGTACTTTAAGAGCAAAATACCACCTTCCGCACACAGATCACCTACTCGGCAGTCGTGAAATGACCCTAGGCACATTCTAAGCGCTTGACTTTGAATTGTATTTAGTTTAAGGAGCCTTGTTTTCTTAGCTCCTGAGTATACAGCGCTTACATAATCTATCCTTTTTATAATATCAGAGTATTATATAATTGTAACAAAACCTATTCATCTGCCCCTCAGGTAATGTGTGACACACATCTTAAAATATTCAGGGTTTTCCTACAAGAGGTAAGTAATGTAGTGATGTGATCTCTCCACTGTAGTTTTGAGTCAAAGCACACTCCTAAAAATTATACACTTTATTGTACCTCAATAGTAATTCTATTCAATGTTAATTTAGGGTGATTGTGTTGGGTTCTTAGCCTACAAAAATTTACGGCTTGGGTTTAGTTGTCGAAAATTTGAAGTCTAATTTTTCCGCTTTTACGGTTATTTCATCCACAGCGTCTTACATTTGACTAATGATATCAAATCCTAACGATCCAGAGACATACATGACCAAGTCATCAACAAATAGACACTTTTTAACGGTGGAATTAATTTGCTTAATTAAGTTGTCCATGGCAATTGTAAATAGCGTGACACTCAACGTAGAACCTTGTGGTACGCCAATTTGACCCGTTCATTTGACATTGAATTTCCTATTCTAACCTGTAAAACACGTCTTTTTAACAATTGTTTTATAAATCTCGGTAAATTTCCACGCAGTCCTAAGTCAAAAAGTGCTCTTAGAATATCATGTCTCCAGGTAAGGGCGGAAGCTTTTTCCAAATCAAAGAAAACAGCAATTAAGTGTTCCCTTGTAGCGAAATTATCCAGTATTGCACTTTCTAAAAGTATTAGGTTGTCCGCGGTAGATCTAAAAAATCTGAAACCCATTTGGAAAGGTGATAACAAGTTATTCTTTTCTAACAACCAGATTAGACGTGCATAGAACTCTTTTTGCTTTAGCTCTGAGTCGTTTGAGTGTTCGTTTCTTTTTTTATTGCAGTTTCAACGTTAATGTTCCACCAAGGAATCTGTCGCTTGTTTGTGTAGTTGCTAGATTTCCTTAATGTAAAGTCGCAAGCATTTAGTATTTTTGATGTAACATCTTCAACCATTTCATTTATCTGTTTTCCTTCTGCAATAAATGGGACAAGTTGCGTTCTATAGGAATCCCAATCATCATCTTTTAGCAACCATCTTCTGTAGGGTTTTTAAGGGTGCATGATAAAAGGGCAGCTCCATTTGGACAGGAATATGATGTAATGCTAAGTCTTCTTTGAGTGTTCTCCATATTAATTTCGACGCTAGAACTGGAGAGCTAATCGATATATCAAGAGCTAAAAAACTATTAGATCTAGCATTGAAAAATGTTGGGTCTCCATTGTTTAATACAATTAATTCCTTCTATTCCAATAAATTCTCTATCAGCACTCCTTGTAAATCAGTTTTATGTGAACCCCAAACAGTGTTATGAGCATTGAAATCACCTACTAATAGTATTGGTTGTGGTAATTGGTTTATTAGTTCTATCAGTTATTGCAGTTTCCAAGAAAAGTCTGGAAGATAAATGCAACATATGCTCATGCTTAGGGGGTGTTCAATCCTAACCGCTACGGCTTGCAAGCAGCAATACTTAGATGACTCTCATTGTTGTCTAATATTATGAGCTTGAGATTTTCTAGAGTTGGTCTCTTATGCTTTGCAAACTGTGTGCTTTTCATCCAACTTTGACAACCAACTGGGGTATTATTACACGCTTTACAAAAGTACCTAAAATTCGGATCTCTGCTGGCGTCATTAGACAGGCACTTTTCTTTCCTTTTGTAGCTAAGACTTTTGGAGGCTTGTGCACTGTCGTAGCAGCGGTTTCGTTCCTGTAAATTGCATTTAATCTTCAGTGATCTTAAGTTATCAAAGAAATGCTTCACGTTTGTTTTATTGAAACTTGGTTCCTGATAAGGATATTTCTTTGACAGTTCTTAATAAATTACTTCCAGTCATAAAATTATGCAGTCACAGCAAATTGATGAACCAAGCGACGGGCTATAACTGTTAATGCCAGTTGTTCTTGGGAGAAAATCAATAAATGCCCATTATCTTGGCGAAAATCCAACAGCTTCTTCCAAACCTCCCTGAGAATGTCATCTATGTTCAGTGGTACGATGTCCCTTTCTAGAGCATTTTTGATTGTATGATTCTGACAGAATACCCATGCTTTAGTTTGTGTTAAAGGGAATTAATATTGCTAGTAGGTCTTTAGTTAACGACCAACGCGACTATCATTAAATAACAGTAAACGTAATTAATTACATACCCTTCAAATTATGTAGGAAAGACTCATCAACAGCCTACTTATAACAGATATTCGATAAAATCGTTGTTTAGTTTAACTTTTACAGATGGAGAAACTGCGGCAACATTTACATTGAACCCTGAAAACTCATTTTAGGTTTGATAGATAATGTACTATTGACATAAGCTTTCATATTGTTTACTAGATGCTACTACTACATATATGTCTAGTTAACCCCGTCTTTCCTAATGCACGTAAGGGGATTACGTGACTTCATAACTTCGGAAACTCCGTTTACGTTTATTTTTCTTTCACTGTGAATGATACATGTGATTCTCTTGTTTCCATACCTAAATACAATGCGTTTGAGAACCTAATTCAAAGATCTTGAAAACAAAACGATTTAATTGTAATAATGAAAATATGATCTATTTATTTATTAATACCGGGTTTGGCTGTCATACACAACTAAAACATAAGTAAATGTAGATATCAGTAAATCATGTAGATTAAGTAGGTAGACGTTATCACAGATATATGTTAATAAAGTTCAATAATCAGATGGAAGCTCAGCAACATCTGTAATACACTGAAATAACTCCAATAAATTCAACAGCTGATTTGACACTTTTCTAATGTGGCATAAGTAGTTTCTGATTTTATATTTTTAGGTAAAGTATTATACATTCACAGTTCCATAAGTGACTATGCGTACCTACTATTTCTTTAAATTTCCAGTCGTCTTTTTTTATTGATGTTATAACAATGAGTTTTATGGAAACGGTGATTAATTGTTAAATAAAAATACAGACATTTTAATATATGGAGTATATATTGTTTTAAAAATACAGATTTTTTTGTTCTCTCGCTACCAAGGCAACCATTATTCAAAATTCATTGATCTCATTTAATAGAATCTTCCAATTTATAACAGCCCTGAATGATGAATCTGAAAAACATGCCATCCGTAATCAATCGTCAACTGAATTAACCTGTAGATGAATCATTATTAGGTGAAACCGAGTCAATAAATGATTGACAAACATAATTTAAAACAATTTCCCGTAATTAACACGAACGAAAAAACGCTTCTATTACTCTTTAATAATGATTACGTATAAAAACGAATAACCAATTCATAATGATTAATGCACTACGTTGAGTATGGAGTGATTTAAAATATTCTTTATGATCTAAAATTTAGTTTCACAGTTACAGAAAAAATTAGTAAGATTGAGAATATAACACTGTTAAATTTAAATACCGATTTTAATTATTGATCAATTGAAAAGATGTTTAGCATTAGTATAGAAAATTTTAAACACATTCTCCATTTTATTCAATCTACATAAATAACTTGAACAAAGATTACTTTCACATGTACGCTAGGAAAACGCGACTCTCGTAACATTTTGTTATTAGATCCCATATTGTGATAACCGTGTCTGTCAATTGAAGAAAAGTAATTTTCATAATGACTGTCATTGGCAGTTCAACCGATCAAAATTTAATTTAAAAATAATTGACGACAGTCTTGGTAAAACAAGATGAAGAAAATGCCAGATATTATTGCAAACATAATGAGTTTAAAAAATTGAATTCAAACGCTAACGTATCTTGAATTCTCCTATTTCAAAATCTGATTTGATAAATAATTTGCTAAAATGATAAATTTGTCTTTTCTTTAATTTAATGATTTAATAATACCATATAGTTAATTTTTTAATAAATTAGGATCATGTTACATATCATTTTGCGCCAACCATGCTACCATATTTCCTTTTGTCCAAGATTATAGTAGTATAGCTGGGATCGGGAACCACGTGGGATTTTCATTGCAGTTCCCGGAAATACCAAAGTAGGTCAAAGATCCCCATAATAGGCTACCCATTTTAATATTTGCATTAAAATTTTTTTAGTTAACAAAACAAACTATTTATTATACTAAATTACAGCTAAATCTTTGGGATTTATGATAACTTATAAATATTTGGCTAATTTAATTCTAACTTTTAAAAATCACGTCTTCTAAATGACCTCCACCAACTTCAACACATTTTTCAATATTAGATAAAAAGTGGTTCATTACACGGCGTAGCAAACCTTCGTCTATTCCTTCAACTTTTTCACGAATTTTGACTTTGAGTTCCTCAATTGTACCTGGACGACTCGCAAACACTTTGGCTTTTAAATATCCCCACAGGAAAAAATCGGGTGCCGTTAAGTCGGGGGACCTCGAAGGCCAAGGCAAATCTCCGAATCGAGAAATGAGTCGGCCATTAAACATTTCTCGCAGAACACTCATTGAGTTTCTGGCGGTATGAGCTGTTGCCCCATCTTTTTGGAATAGTAAGGCATTGTTTAGTAATCCTCGTCTATTTAATTCTGGAATGAAGAACGTCTCTAGCGCTCCGATGTTACTGTTACAGCGCGGTTATTTTCATCCTCAAAAAAATATGGACCAATAATACCAAAAGATCCTACTCCACACCACACGACAACTTTTGGATTATGGAGGTTCTGTGTAAAGATTTCACGAGGATTTTCATTTGACCAGTATCTAAAATTCTGTTGTGCCGTTCAAATAAAAATTTGCTTCGTCGCTCATTAGGAGACTGTGAATTGCTCCTTGATGTAAATCCAAAAATTCTTGACAAAATGCTAACCTTGCTTCTTTATCTTGATTGCTAAGGTGCTGTGCCATTTGGTATTTATAGGGATGAAATTTTAAATCCCTTTGAAGAATTCGATCTAAGCTTCCCTTTGATATTCCTAGGATAAGGGTTTGTCGATTAGCAGACCTTTTAGGACTTCTCGTAAACGCAATTCTAACTCTTTCAATATTTTTTGGTGTACGAACTGTTCTTCGACGTCCAGGCTTCTTCAAATTTTGTACAGAACCATTTTCACGCCAATGATGAACCCATAACTTAACAGTTTTACGATTTGGCGCGTGACCCCTATTGTTGTTATTAAACTGACGCCGGAATGCACACCTAACTTCTTCTATCGAATTGCTTCTTATGTAAGTTTCTACAAAAAACACACGTTGTTGGACTGAGTAATCCATGAAAGTTCAAACGGATGTTGAAATAATGTCTCAAAGCAAAAAAATTAAATAATTATTGATGAAAACTAGCAAACTTCTCGTTATAAAATGGCGCCTACCTGTTTAATAATTAACTTAAATCCCAAAGACTACAGAAGATAATCCCACAGAGAACAACTTATTTAGTTATCTCGTAGGGAATTTATTAATAAAATAAAATGGGTAGTCTATTATGGGGAACCCAGTATAAGATATATATATATATATATATATATATATATATATATATGTGTATATATATACATATATATATATATATATATATATATATATATATATATATATATATTAAAAGACATTTTTTCTTTCGGATACCCGTGTAATTTCAAGTCTGGTTCTTAAATTCTAAGTTTCTGTAGACTACTACACTACCATTATCAACATTTTTAGAGCCGTGCTTTGAGATGTTTTGCTATTGATACATTTTGTACCCAAAAAGAACAGAAAAATGTCATTTGCTATTAAATAGCCTACTATGTATAGTAGTACATAGCAAACTAAACATGTTTTGAACGCTATCTTCATATTTGTACAAGAATTAACGTCAGCAAGCTTTATTTTTACAGCACCAGTTCCGGAAAATGTGATGTTAGATTAAATAATCACATCATATTTTAAGCTGTCAAGGTGCAACATAGTGGAATTTGTGTTAATTCAATGTTGAATTTTCTTATCGAGTTATCAAAATTAAAGATTTTAATTATATTTTGCTGATTGCAGTTTTATATAAATTTATAAAATATTCATATATGAATATATCGATTAAGTATAGGTATTTCAATTACATTTAGTTGGTAAATATTACTAAGAACAAATTTTCACAAAAGTATCGTTGCGACATCCGGAAAAGAGAAGATGTTCTTAATACGTGGAACGACGCATTAAAAACAGTTAGTGCGGAAATATGGCAAAAATGTATTGATCATACGGATAAAATAATTAAAGATACTTTTGTTAATGAAGAGATTGTGGATGAATAAGACTCTTATTTTCACAGTTAACACTGAAGAAAGTGATGACGATGATCTTTTCAAAGATTTGGATGACTCAGGAAGTGATGAATCTAAGCCGAATGACAATTATAATTTTAACATTTAATTATAAAAGTATATCTTTGTAATTTAATTAATATTTTCTAACTATAATAAAATGTATTTGTTATTGTTGTTATAAGTATAAGTGAAAGGTGTCAATTGAAATTACTTATAGGTAATTAGTAATCGATTATTATTTTTATTATACAAAAGTTGCATTTCTTACAAATTATATAATGTTAAAGCAGTGTTGAGAACCACTGGCATTTTATTATACCTATTGAATTTCTATTCTACCTGCATCTGATTCTTATTGCCTTGTCATTATGTGTAAAGTTGCAAACGCTTTTGTTCGAGAAATAGAGGCATTATTCATAATATATCCATCTTTCTTTGTCACGTCAATAAGTACGAGACAGAAGCATTAAGGCGTTTCAAGCACAATAGAACCAATATTGACAATCCTCCTTGTTAATCCGATACCGTTCAGTTCTAGGACAGGCTATAAACATGTTTTGAACGCTATCTTCATATTTGTACAAGAATTAACGTCAGCAAGCTTTATTTTTACAGCACCAGTTCCGGAAAATGTGATGTTAGATTAAATAATACATACATCATATTTTAAGCTGTCAAGGTGCAACATAGTGGAATTTGTGTTAATTCAATGTTGAATTTTCTTATCGGAGTTATCAAAATTAAAGATTTTAATTATATTTTGCTGATCTGCTAGTGATATATATATATATATATATATATATATATATATATATATATATATATATATATATATATATATATATATATATGCATACATATAGAAAATGAAAAATATATTAAACTTTTCATTTTTGTCCAATTATTGTTATTCAATATTTAATTTCAAAATTGGCAATTTAATGCTTAGTAAGAAAATTCACGATCAATATTTAATGTGGTTAAATGTCCTTGACTTTTAAATTATTTCTAAAAGAAAATCTTATCTTATCTTGTTATTTACCGCATTTCCCTAAAACACATGCTTAATTACAAAATAATTCAAAATATAATAACACTAGGATTAATGTTAGATTTATGTTAATTTGTCTATTGTGGTTTCGATTAGAAATTAACTAAAGTAGATGGATTGTATCAACGATATGTATAAATACAATTTGTAGCTTATTTGTTGAAATTTAAAACTAGAAATATTTTTTAATTGCGTATGTAATATATTCAAATGTTTGTTATCTCTGTAACACTAGTGGATAACAGAATTTTCAGAATTGTAACAAGTTGGATGTAATATTTTATATATAATACACATATAGATACAGAATTAAATCTATCATCAGGATGGTCCACAAGCAAATAGGCGCATTTACAACAAAGCATTTTCTTCAGTCTTGTTTTCCATCACTGTTTTTCTAGATTGTAGGAAAGTGAGTTCATTATTTTCTTGTTATGTGTGATAACAATATTTTTTGTGCATTCTTTTTTTGTGACTGTGTCATTTTTTTCCTTATTTAATCAATTTTGCTGTAAAAATGTACAGTATGGCATCAATGACAAGGTCCTTAAATAATCAAATGCTTTAATCTGCATCGCAGTGGAATAACTAACTTCCACTGGTAACCACAACTTTATCGATTCAATTTTAATTTGAATTGCATAGTACAGATTCCATATCCGTTGACTTTCTCACTTTTTGTGCAAACACTACAGTAATTTATTATAATCCAAAGCAAATCAAATCACTACCAACTTACTTTTGGTACTATGACTTACTTTAAAACCCAGTTTTAATTAATTTACTATTAAAATAGGCACATAAATAAGTTAAATACCTTCGTTTTAAAACATCCAAAGTCTAAGTAAGTTAAAAGAGATCAAACTATTTATTTAATAATATTGAACAAAATTGACAAAAATAATTTCGAATATCACTGGTGTAAGCTAATTTTATTATATATGTTGTTACGTTCCGGCAAATTAATTACGTTTCTGAACCTTATTAATCAATAAATGAATTGTATTCCAAAACTGAATAGAATTTTCGATTAAGATATATTATTTATAAAAAAAATCAATTATAATAATTTGTTAATAAACAGTCTGAATGCTGAATAATAGGGAAAAATAACTACAAAATCTTAAATCAAAATATATTTATTTATATTAACAT